>JAAMXP010000156.1:0-43198 GCA_019693395.1 Ettlia oleoabundans
TTGCACAGCACTGTCAAGCCCAACGGGAGCGCCCTCTGTGCTCTTTGTAACTCGAAGATTCCTTGACGGTGGGCGCCACGCCGCAGCAGCCTCAGTGCAAACTGCGTGCGCGTCTCCACAGCCCCATAGCCGGGGTTATAAAACACCGTGCCACGTATGCAGCGCATTTCATAAGATACAAGCAAGGAAGAAAACAGCGCACCAGCTTGGAGATGGGAGCGCTGGACATAGTGCACAACTTGTGTTGACTACAGGCCGCTGCAGCTGGTTTCCGGACGTCAGGGTAAAGCAATCCTGGTTGTAAATGAGCTAAGAGCCCGCTTAAAGGCGGCCCAAACGGAAAAAAGCTTTCTTCCCATGCAAGGGCGGACGGTAGGCGAAGCGCACGCCGCTTCGCACCTCTGTTGTTCTAGTGTCAGGCGGTGTAAGCCTAGATTTTGGTCCTCCAGGTGTGACTGGACTTCACCGTTGCTTATAATTTGTTTGCGGCTCTTCTGCCATCGTCTGATTTGCGTCAAGGTGCATCACCTCATGTAGAGTATGCATGTCACAAAGCAACCCAAAGCTCAAAGCATTATCAATGTGGTGCGCTGAATGAGGCAACCCAATAAAAAATCAAACGAATAACAAGCATGCAGGTCACCCGGCAAGGTTTTATAGTCATCACCCAAGAATGTGTTCAGGACATTACTCACTGATCACCAGCGCTGTTGATGCTGCTTCTGCCTGCTGCTCATGGGCCAGCAGCACCCCGCCACTGCCTGCTGCCGGCTGAAGCTCGCCAAGGCTGCTCCAATGAGCGTACAGGACCTCCTTCAGACACAGCCCCTTAGCCTCAGCCACCTGCCAGCCACGGAAGGCATGCCGCTCTGCACCGGTGCGCCCCAGCTCCCCCGCCGCCAGCGCCGCCGCAATGTCGCAGGCGCCCAATGAGCCCGCGCCCAACGCCAGCAAGGCGCCAGTCATGTGACGCACTTGCTTGTACAGGAATCCCGTGCCTGTTACTTCCAGCCTGCACAATCAGTGAACACGAGAAGGACAGAGTAAATGGGTTGAAGGCAGACACCTGAGCATGCTACAGGAATTGAACTAGCCACGGTGGCATGCAGAATGGCCCCACCTTGCACCACGTTCCAGCGGCAGCAACTGGTAGCTCAGGATGGTCTTGACGGGGCTCTTCCTCGCGCCATCAGGGCTGCTGTTTGCGAAGTTGGAGAAATTGTGCGTGCCCTCAAACAGTCTAGCGGCATCAGCCATAGCCTCCAGGCGCAGTTCTTCAGGGCGGCGAGGGTGGTGGCGCCAGCGGTGGAGGAAAGGGTCGGCTATGGCAGCCAGGTGGATGTCGTAGCAATAAGTCTTGCGCAAGGCGTAACGCACATTCCAATCCAGCGGCACCTCCTGTACAGCCACCGCTCGAATGTCTGGCGGCATCATCGCGTTGAGCGCCCGCAGCAGCGTGGCTGGAGTCTGTGGCCGGACACAGAAGAATTGCACCACCTGGCCCCGCGCATGCACCCCAGCGTCAGTGCGCCCTGCCGCCTGCACTTTCAGTGCCTGGCGGTCCTCGCCAGTGACCTGGCACAGCGCCGCCTCCAGCCTCAGCTGGACTGTGGGCTTGGCATGGCGCCCCGGCGGCGCAGGCTGCAGCTGGAAGCCCCAGTAGTTGGTGCCGTCGTACTGCAGCACTGCAGCATAGCTGTACCGCGTTAACACCGCAGCATTGCCCATAGACTGCGCCACTTGACCATGTGAAGGATGCTGTGGCTGCTGCTGCTGCAGCTGGGGCGGATGCAGGGTTCTGGCAGGCCTGCAACAAGCACAAGGACATGCCCATCAAGCACTGCACAGTGCGGGTGCGCCACCCGCATTTATTGATGCTCAGCTGCCATCATGCATGTGTCGCAAGCAGGGTTCAGCACCAGGCAGAGGGTTGATCACAGCTGCTGCCGCACTCACCCCTGCGTGGGCCCCTCATTCAATCCCTGCGCGTACGGCGCCGAGCCCCACCTACGGCAGGCGTGCCCTCTGCTGTGCCGTCCTGCAACTGCACTGAGGCACGTGATTGGCATGGGAGTGTTTGTCCAAGCAAACTCTGCAAATCACAGCCTTGAAACAAGGCCGCGAAAGTGCAAGTAAAATGCAGCCAAATGCCTGTGATTCAAATGTACGCCTCAATACACAAAGATTTATGTTAGGAACATTTGAAGCCTGCACCATTTATGCTGCACCACCGATGCAGCAATGACAGCGAGCGCAGCGACTTACTGGTGCCCTGCCAGCTGCTGCCGGGACCTTGACTGCCACATCTGCCATCGCCTCCCGAGGCTTCTCTTCCTGCTCTTCTTGCGGCTTGCGCTGCGAGCGGTGGATGAGAAAGCTTCCTGCGAGGATGGTTGAGGCTCCCACCCACCATCGCATGTTGGCATGCTCCCCAAATACCAGCCGCCCCAGCAGGCCGGTGCCGATCACATTGGCTGCTGTAGTGACCGAGGTGCTGGCAAGGGAGCCACTGTGGCGCAGCGCACGGCCGTAGAGCACCATCATGAGCCCGTTGCACTGCAGAGGGCAAGGACGCGTCGTGAACGCCAGCAGGCACGGGGGTGTTCCGCACACTTTGCCAGCCCCTGGATAAGGCAGGCAGTGATGCTTGGGCGGCATCATTACGCACATTGCAAGGCCCATAAGTGCAAGACTCGTTGAGACTCATTTGCTGCCAAACATGCCATTGTATCACTTACTACTAACAGCAGCACGTAGCAGGTGATCTGTGTGGCCTGGTCGATGTTCCCCAGGCCTGCTAGCTTGCCGAACACAGCTGCCACGGCACCGCTGAGCCCAGCCAGGGTGCACAGGGCCAGACCGTACAGGGTGCTGGCGATGCCCATCCCGCAGCTGCGGTATGGCTGGGGGCTGCATGCAGCAAAGCATGAGCAAACATGGTCTCAATTGAGAGCAGCCCAAATGCAGCAGAGCACAGGTATGCTGCCCGGGGCTCTGCCCGGCCGCTGGCCCCACCGCGTATTGCACCCCCGTCCTTCTAGCTTTGCGGGCATCTAAGACGCACACCTCCTAGCCACTGGGATAGTGCAGTGTATGCAGAGTGGGGCACAGCAGCGCAAAGGGGGTCCCACGGCGAGGGACCACATGTGGATGGCACCGCATTGCCGCTGCCACCACGCCTATCCCGTTGGTTAGTAGCATCTGTCTGCATTCGGCACGCTCTGCACCGCGTGTTCGCGCAACCCCAAGTTCAACGCAGCAACTGCTCACGCGGCATACCTGCGCCTCAATTGCGCCCTACAACACAACCGATACACTGCCCTTGGATTGCAAAGACAGTGCAAAGGCTGAAGCCGCTGCTGACCTGGCCAGTCCGCCGTCACAGCGCAGCGCCCATATGCTGCTGTCCAATGCTGCACGTATATTGTCTCCGTGGTCATATGGTTTGATGTTCGCTGAGTTCCACCACAATCAAGACCGCTGCGTGTTGCCTACATGTTGAATGTCTGGAGGAAGCTCAGCGTTTACGGAACGGGGCGGCACTGTGTCAAACTAAGTACATAAAGTTATCGCTTGTTGGTTTCAGTGGGTTCGTGCATGTCACAGCACTTTGCAAGGGGAACTTTACAGCAATAAAATATTGGAACGCAAGAGGAGTCAGAGATAAAGTTCAACTTCCAAAATGTGTCCCTGCTTTCCATCATTGGTTCCTGCAGGGCTTCTCAGTTACGCTCCCACACCTGGCGGGGCACAAAGGCACCGGTGCCCATGGTGGCTGAGGGCGCTTGCACCTGCACCCACAGACACTCGTGTTTTGAGAGCGAGATACCGAGCCAGTAGCGGGGCCAAGAGTCCTTCTATGTTCTAAGAGGTGGTGGGCGTGGCACGCAAGTGCAAGCAGTCCCGCCAGCCCCCAGCCATGTCTCGGGTGGACTGCCGCCAAACCTGGTTGTTGGGCCGCAAGGTGGCGGGTTTCAGGCCGCCCTCAGCTGCGGTGCGCTTGCCGGCCATGTAGCGTGGCTGGTTGCCCCTCCACCAGGGTGCGCGGGTGGGCTCGTTGGAGTGCAGCTGGTGGTCCAGCAGGGCCTTCACATCCTCCCGCGGCAGCGACTGCAGGTTGCTCAGGTGGGTGCAAGAAAAAGCCGTGAGCAGGGCGGCAGCAGGAGCAGTTGCACAAATGGTACATGCCGCTCACATGCCAAGGGTTGAAACCCCACGCGAGCTGGTGTGAGCATTTGTAAGGTGCACAAGTCAGGAGCCCGCCCAGTCTCAACTACCCCCTTGCAATCGACATCTTACCACAGAGACTTTCTTGCTGTGAGCCACATGCAACTTGGAGGACAGCTGCTTATAATTGGTGGCACCACCGTGCCTGGAGGCAGCAGCGTTGCCGCCATGCAGGTTGGTGCGGTCCGCTAGCGGCACAGTGCATGCAGCTGAGATGGGTGCTGGTGGGGCAGCAGCCGGCGCCATCAGAGCAGGGTCAGCATAGACAGTGAGTGAAGGGGCAGTTGCTCCCAGTGTCGGCTGGTGTGTCACAGGCAGCAGCGGGGCCGGTTCGGCGGGGAAGGACAGGGTCTTGGCCACCGTCAGGGCCTCCTGCTTGGTGCTATCTGGCAGGGTGTTGAACCAATGGGACAGCTCAAACAGCTCTGCCTCCTGGTTGACTGCAGCGCTGCCCAGCGCGCCCTCCAGCTCATGCAGGGTGACCGCAGGATCTGCCGGACCAGGCGCCTGGTTGGCGCACGCATCAGGCACCAGCAGCGGGGGCACGGCCAGGCTGAGCTCGCTGGCTGGGAAGGGCACGCTGTAGTCGACTGCGAGGCAGGGGCGGGGAGGCAGGAAGGGCGTGTTCAGCAAGCGACGGTTGGCTGTGATGACAGCAGCATTTCCCCAGGCTTACCAGGAACCAGCACGACCGGCAGGCAGTTGAAGGTCTGCATTGGGCATTTGGGAAGCAGGAGTTAGGTGTGGGAGAAGGCCTGAGAAGGGGGCTGCACGTCACCTAGGGCGGGCTGCCAAGCTGCCATGGGCCACGTGGGTGCAGAGCCAGTGGCCCAACATGGGAAGCTATGTGTCTTACATGGCTGAGGAACGTCAGAGTGCCATTGTCAATGGTGGAGAAGTTGCCAGCCTGCGCCAAATACCTGCAGAGTCAGCCAGGAGCAGGTCGCAGCGGTCAACAGAGCCGGCAGATAGCTGGGCCAGCCAGAACCCCTGCGGCGCGCCAGCGTCTGCGAATGTCGCGTTTGCCACAACCCTTTGCGGCGACTCCCACCGGCTGCGCCTCTATAGGGTCCGAGCTGACGATCATCGCGCACCTCGACACCCAGTGCGGCTCTTGGAAGCCGTCAGGAGCCTGCATTGTGCGAGAGCGATGTTGGATGCAGCAAAAGCGGTGAAAATGGCCGCGAAAAGAGGTGTTCACGGTCATTGAAGGCCAGCTCATGACAGGTGGCTGCATGACAGCTCACCGGACACATCACTCCCGCTTCAGGGGGGTAAAATACTCGAACTAAACTCCCTTTCAGCCCTCAATCCCAGGGAACACGAACCCAAGTACTATACGGCTTGCACCCGCACGTCCACGATGCCCGACACTCTTGGGTGCTGACAGGACGCAACTGTTAAGCACAGCACAGCGTGCACCACAGTTCACAGGCCCATCAAATCTGTTGGGCAGTTACAAAAGTAATCGCTCAATGGCCTCTGCCACACCTCCACTATCATTGTCGGCTACCACGACCTGCGCAGCAGCCTTGACACCTGGCACAGCGTTGCCCATCGCCACTCCCATGCCTGCCCCTGCCACCATGCCCAGGTCGTTGCTGCCGTCCCCAATGGCTACCAGGTTACTGGCTGGCACACCAGAATGCTCCAGCAGCAGCCGCAAGGATCGCCACTTGTCCCAGCCCGAGGGCACCACCTCTGCAGGCATGGGCATGTACACAGATGGTGAACCTTGATTAATTGGGCAATGACAAGTAGGGGACACTGCAAGTGGTGGGTGCTGTCCCTGGCACTCCCTGCCATGCGCGCTCTCGTCAGGTCCCTTGCAGGCACCCCAGCATCAATGCACACCCGAAGCTCATGACACACCCTCCTTCCCACCCAGCATATCTGGCACTGCCTGCATCGTCTCCGCCCCAGTGCCCTCCAGTGCCGTGCTCCAGTAAGGCTTCAGGTGGATATCCACCACGTAAGGGCTGGTCATAAACAGCAGCTTGCGCAGAGGAGGGCCCGCCATCATCTCATCTATACTTGCCACAGAGGCCAAGGGCTCGTAGTACCTACGGTGCCAGGCAGGCAAAGAAGGCACAGCAGGCAAAGCAGGCCAAAATATGGTTCACTTCACTCGAGCAGGAAGGCAGGGAGCGGGTGGAGGTTTGTTGGTGGCAAAGGTTGTTCTTATGTTAGCCCGGCAGCAACCAGCGGTCAGCACCCATATGTATTGATCTGCACTGCGGCTACGCAAGGTGCATGCCACAGGCGGCAGATGTTCTGACCATGCCATTCTTTGCACATCCACATACCCATACCTCACAGCATGCAGGAGCCCAACTACCCACATTCCATATGCGCCCCCATGCTCTGGCAATACAGACCTGTAATGCAACTCTTCCAGCTCCGGGTGCATCTTATGAGTCACACACTCCTCACCCAAGAACCCACACACTGGCACATTATGTGCCGCGGAAAATTCAAACGCTGCCCTAACTACATGCGCCGGCAGCTCTCCGCCGGCAATCAGCTGCCCGCCACGCCCATATGCTGCTAAGCCTGCATAGATTAGTGGTGAACATGACGGACGGTTTGTGGTCCATCACACCCTTCGTCCACACACCACAGTTGACGCATGCTAGTCGAAAAAAGCAAGAACGCAACCAGTACGCACGTTGCCAGCCAAACTTGGTCATATGACAGCCTGTCGCAAAGCAGGTATCATCAGCCACGAGGCTCACCGACCTTGCAGGAAGATGCCGGGCCCTTTTGTGCTGACCACCAGCCCTTCGCCAGCCAGTCCCACGCCCTCCATGGCTCGTACTGCAGCAGGACGTGCCTTGCCCGTAGCAAGGAACACTGTGACGCCCCTTGCAAGTGCGGCTTTTATTGCCGCCACAGAGGAGGGCAACACCCGGCTGCGGCTGTCAAGAAGGGTGCCGTCCTGCGTGGGCAGGCATGTGCTAGTATGTCTGTGTATGGTGCAGGTTTAAGGGGTGGGGGAAGGCATGCGGGGGACATACATCGGCAGCAAACCAAGGAAGCGCTCTGGCAACTTGGGCGTGATACCTGTGTGTGGCACTATTGGGACATATGCGGAAGGATGCCAGCTGTCAACGTGCATGTAGCCCGGCTGCCCCCATGGTGCGCTTATGCGCGGCAGGAACCCCACCATATCAAGTGCCAGCATCTGAGCCTCTGCCCGCGTGCGCCACCGCTTGATGCGGCTGTCGGCATCCGATGCTGCCGCCACCTTGACCGCCTGGCTGCCACTGGAGGATGTGGATGCCCCTCCTTCTGGGAAGTGCAGCCGTGCCCCTGCGGGCATCCTCAATGCGCTGTTACAGTAATAGCTGTGTTGATCGAGAAGATGTGAAAAGTGGCCGCTCATTGCACAATTTTAAGCTCACCTGACAAAAAGGGGCACTGCACTGGAGTTGTATGGTCTTTGCAAAGCAACGTGCTATAGTCAGTTGAGGAAACAAAACTGGCAAAATGTTCCTAGCATGTGCATTTCCATAGATGCTGCCACGGAACCCGGCAGTCACCCACCTCTGCCGTCATTGCCGCTGCTGCTGCTATCACTGCTGCTGCATTCCGAGTCACTGTGGAGGTCGTCGGTGCCTGCAGCAGTAACCAGGCCTTGGCCTCTCCAGCCCAGAGCCTTCAAGATGTGCTGCTCAGCTGCCGCCATCTCCTCAGCCTCCTCCTCGCCTGCACCAGGCAGCACAAAGCATGCTCCGGGATCAAGTGGTGAGCGAGTGAGCGATGGGTGGCAGCAGCTCTCCAACATCTCTTGTTTCCCGTGATGCAGCCAGTCATACCAGGTGCACAGGAACACAGCACAAGGCGTGCGATGATGAAAGAGCATAACTGCTGGCTGTGTCATACAGCTTTGCCACCTATCGCTGGCCCTGCCGCTGCCCCGCATTCTTTTCGGTCTCACTTTCTTCGTGATCAAATCCCAGCAGGTGCAGCACTCCGTGCACCAGCAGCACGCGGCTCTCATCCAGCAGCGAGTACTGCCGCTCAGCCGCCTGTCGTGCCGCAGTGTCCAGCGAGATCACCACATCACCCAGCACATTGACCGGCAACTGCAGTGCATGGCAGAGGTGTGAGGTGGCGACAGACGTGATGTGCATCGAGGCTGAGGGGCAGGGCCACAGATTGCAATTGCCTTGTTGTGTTGCTCAAAACCTGAAATAGCTGCCAAATATGACAGTTTCAAAAACATCCCAGCGCTGAACTGGCTTTCTGGCTTTCGTGGTCACTCACCGGTGCAGTGCAGCCTTCCTCATTTTCGTCCTCCTCCATTTCAAATGACAGCACATCCGTGGGAGAGTCCATGCCGCGCCACTCCTTATTCAGCTCCCGGATGTGTGCATCATCGCACAGCACCAACGAGAGCTCCAACGGGGCTGCGGGCAATGCAGGGTGTCACAAAACGTTGGGGGCCAGCCGAAGCGGACAGCTGAAAGCATAGCTGGAGGTATACAGCCGCACAACCATTTGAGGGCTGTGCCAGCTGCAAGTTCTATCAGGAGAGAGCCATGAGCTCTTACCTATACAACACCCAGCATGCAGAGCACAGCCAACCACGCTTGCATGGCACCCCACCTGGCGGCTCCTCACGCTCCTCCTCCTCCTGGCTAATAAGGTACAGTGCCGCCTCCTTAACCACTTGCAGGCTATCATTGTACAAAGTCTCGCACAAGCCCTCCAGCTCCGCCTCGCTGCACAGGCAGGATGTCAGTATTGACACGCAAGCTATCTGATAGCAGAGAGGCTGTCTCAAACTAAGGTCGACAAGAGGACTTCAGCCATCAAAATTCATAATTGCTGCACGGTCTACGAATTCGTGGGCACTGCAGATTCTACGGACTGAATAGCTGCGATTCGCCTCGATAAATGCTTTCATGACCAACTGACAAACGGCGCAGAGCAATGGGAGGCACTCCAATGGTAGCAGCTGGTTGCATGCTGGCCACCGCAGGCAACAGCACGTCCCCACCTGATGCCCGCCGGCTGCCCTTCCACCATGACACCTACATCAGCTGTGATGTCGCCCACTGTCAAGGCTCTTGCTCGCCACTGCGAACTGTGCAGTTGATGCCCTGGCGGCAGGTGTGCATAGCTGCCCAAGCCCACGTTGCCGCCACCACCGCCTCTAGGTGCAGGCCACGCGCTCAGCGCAACACAGATAGGCCCGTTGTTCTGTTGGCGCCAAAATCGCTGGCTGCAGCTTGCCAAGGGGCGAAGAGTTGCTTGCCGGCGCACCCCCTGATGTCCGACAGTAGGGCGGAATAACCGGCTGGCAACGCCGAGACAGGCCTGTAGCGATCGCAGGGCTTGCATTGCGACAAGATTCAACAGAATTTGCTACGAATGTTTTAGGCCATTTCCAGGCACTCCAGGCTGGCGAAGAAACCCGAGTCCATCCCACTCCCGTCCCTGGTTGGTTTGCCGGCCAACAGCGTAAACATCACATCGTTAACGTCGATCGCTTGCGGGCGCAGGGGGCACGATATACCTCGATACACCAACTTTCAGCTGACTGGCTGTCTCGTGCACCCCTTAGGCCTGCTCACTCCGGTGAGAAGCACCTGCAGTTGCCGGGTAGCGCGGGACACTCGCCCACGGGCTTACGGAAGCAACTCCTGACACTCCTGCTCCTGGAGGCGGCGCGCTGGGCGGCTTGTCTGTCTTGCAGCACTTGGCGTGTGGTCGTCGCACCTGTAACCTTTGTAATGTTCTCCCTTGCGCTCCCTCCGCATACTCCGCAGGTATGGCCACCGCAGCAGCCCCGCAGGATGCAGCTGCCTCAGCTGCCGTCGACAGCGGCAGCATCGCCGCTGCCACCGCCGCACACGAGGCGCTGCCAGACCTGCCACTGTTCAGCTGCAAAGAGGCGTATGTATACAGGGTGCCGCCCGCCAGTACCGTCGGCCACCGGGCGGAAGTATGGGATGTGAACAACTGGCTGGCCACAGTCAGCATGAAGGTGGTGCAGGCTGATGAGGAGGCGTATGTGAGGCTGCTGGATGAAAAGACGGGTGAGGCTGGGGTCGCAGGCCGCTTATTACCCATAATGTCATACAAAATATGCGGTCTTCCTTGTGAACAGTCAAGAGTCGTGAAGTTGTCAGGCTGGACTTCAACGAGGCATGAGTTTGGCGCATGTGCGTGCGTTGGAAGGCATGATGTGAGCCGCCACTCCTGGTCATGCTGCTGATGCTGCCCGACTGCACTTTTCACACCTGCAGGCGAGCTGTTTGCCGAGTGCCCTATCCCCACCGACCATCGGCCGCTGCAGACTGCGGTGGAGCCAGTCATTGACTCCAGCCGCTATTTTGTGCTGCGCATTGTCGACCAGGAATCCCAGCGGCACGCATTCATTGGTGGGTGGCTGGCATACATGAGTGGATCGGTAGGGCTGACAGAGCAATATTGCTGAGTAGATTGCGGACTGACCGGCTGTGGACTGACCGGCTGTCAGGAATTGCACCCTTGGAATGGCGGAGCCAGTGCCATTGCCTCCAATACCGTGCAGCAATGACGTCTTGCACCATGTGCCATTTTGCGTGATCTGATCTCTCGCCAACTGCTGAGCACACCTATTTGCCCCTCTTCTGCAGGCATAGGTTTCCGGGAGCGCAGTGAGGCCAGTGACTTCAACGCCTCGCTGCATGAGTTCCTGCAGGCATGCCTTCGAGTGCTTCAGCTAGCTGGTTTCGCTTTTTCAGTTGCATTGGCTACATATTGCTCCTGCATCACCTTGACATATTTTGCAGAGTGCTGCAGCATGCTCAGGCAAAGCATTAAGCTGTACTTGCAGACTATATCGGCTGTGGAGGACGTGCTCTGATGTGTGCGCTATCTACCAGGCTCAGTCACTTCCCCGTCTGCGTTGCCTGCCTGCTCCTGCCTGCAGTACATCAAACGTAAGCGCACCGCAGAGGCGATGCAGCACGCCTATGAGGAGCGGCTTCAGGCGGTGACAGCTGCGACAGCTGGCGGGGAGCAGGCAGATTGGGGAGCACCGCTTGCAGGTGTGCGCGCTTGCTTTTCTTCCACGATTGTGCCTGGCTGTCAAGGCCATTGGTCGGTGGCTAGTTCAGAGGAAGTTAAGCGCATGTCGTCCAGGCTGTGATGAATTTTCATCCGCAAACCCTAACACTCGACCGTTAGCTTGCGTCTGCCCTTGCTGTTCCTCCCATATGTTTGCAGACTACAGCATCAAGGAAGGGGAGACCCTCCGCTTGAAAATTTCCGCTCCCCCGCCAGTAACAGGTGGCTTTGTCAGCCGGGCGGCAGCACGGGGGCATCTGAACAAGACATTTTCGTTCATCATGGATGGACACGGCGGCAGCGTTGCAGCATTGTCACCACCTCCTCGCCCCGGCAGTAGCCCCAGGATGGCCATGTGTGTCAGCCCCAGCCTGAGCCTGGAAGGAGGCAGCGGCAGCCCCATGCACACTGAGGGCAGCGGCGGTGCAACCAGTGTCAGCGGCGGCAGCACCCCCGGCCGGCTGGGGCGGGTATCAGGTACTGGGGATGCCGAGCTGCAGCAGAGGCTACAGGGGCTGCATCTGCAACAACAGGGAGGAGAGGCCTCCAGCTGTGGGGCAAGCGTTGCAAGCAGCTCCACGGCAGCAGTAGCGGCATTTGACGATGAAGACTTCGGCGACTTCGTAGAAGTCACGGACGTGCAAGTCGCGGGCCAACAGCAGTTGCAAGAGGTGGAGGCACAGCCAGCGCAGCAGCAGAAGGCAACAGCGGGGCAGTTGGGATAGACGTTCCAGGCAGCATTCAGAGAGATTTCAGCATGAGAAGTACTTGTCTTTGGTATTGCATGCAGCTGAGAGAAGGTTTCCTTTGCCTCCTGGCACGTTGCACCACTTTGTTGGGCCAGAAGGACTTGGTGCTGAAGTAGACATTGTTGACTACATTTTGTTGCCCAGGGCTGTCCTGTATCCAAGCAGGTGTTTGCAAGTCACCTTCAGTGTATCATAGTCAGGCATTTGAAGCATGCAAGTGCTGCACCCAGCATGGCCGGCAAGCAGCAGTACAACGCTGCTGCGCTGTGCTCCAGCTGAACATGCGGTTCGATGGGCCGAAAGCGACCAGCGAGTTGAGTCGTTTCAACTCCTGCTTACGCGGACATTGAGTCAGCCGCACATGAGTCCCGGCGGAGGGAAACCCTCCAGTGCTGTAGACTCAGCTCGCCTACAGCAACTTGCTGACATATGCCTGCAGCCCCAGTGGCGTAACCACAACGGAAGCGGCACGTGGCTGCGCCCTGCTGCTGACGCTAGCAGCAGTGCCCCGGAGTCTGGCGCCGGCAGCAGCACCGCCTGCAGCACTGCGGGGAGCAGCAGCCCAGCCGCAGCACTAGCTTCTGAAGTGGCCGATACTGGCTTACCATCTCAAGACAAAAGCCTTCCTTCACCTTCCTGCTCTAAGGCTGCCCAGCCAAACAGCAGGCAGGACAGGCCGCGACAGGCGGCACTCGGAAGCCATGCAGACAGCAGCAGCTGGCGGCGGGCAGGTGCCGGTTCGCCTGGCCTGCCGCTGGCGTCACCGCTATATCAGGCAGCACCTGTAGGACACCGGAGGCAACCCTCCAGATCATTGCAGCGGCCCCAGGCAGCTCAGCCCAGCACATGGGTGCCCATAAAGGAATGGACGAGCTGCCGGGAGATTGCGGCAAACATGGAGGCGCTGCCGCCCGCCAGGCTGGATCAGAAGCTTCTCAGCGCCGCACTGCAACACATGGCCACGGTCAGCCTACCATAGCTTCTGCAGTGTCTGCGTTACCGACCTCATATCTTGTTTGTCTAGTCGCGTGTTGGCAGCACGGCATGCCAGGCCATGTGTGATGGTTTATCACACTGGTTGTCACAACCCGCGACGGTGCAGGTGCATGAACGAGCACCGCAGGCAGGCGACAACACCTGCTGCAGACGGCTGCTGGACCTGGCTTTTCTCAGGCTGCAGTCTTTCGACAGCTTTGGCCTCTGCATTGTTGTTCGCTCCGCCGCACGGCTGGGTGTGTCGCTATCAGGCGCCCAGCTGTTGGATTGGTGCGCGGTGGCGGAGCGGCAGCTGAACAGGTGAGGCTTACAGCTCACATCATGGCGGTTAAAACCTCCCATCCAGAGGCCATGGGGCTGGGTGAAGCATGCCACTCTGCCCACCCTTTTGCTTCGGCGTACCCAACCTCAGCTACCACCTGAGGTTGTGGGGTCCAGATGTGATAAACCGCAGCAGCCTTTATGCCGCTGTAATGAATGCCAACAGTGCATAACAGATTGGCAACATTTTTTCATAAACGTCAAATGCTATCTAGCTGACGCCTTGCAGGTTCAATTCCCAGGACGTGTCCAACACAATCTATTCCATCGGCCAAATGGGCCACCGCCTCCCCCCATCGGCCCTTACTAGCTTTTGCAGCGCGGCAACGCGTCTGTGCCGGGCCATGAAGCCACAGGTGCGGCGTGCTGGGTGTAAGTGCTACAGTTCTTACCGATGCAATGACTGGACCCAGGGAAGTGGCTGAGGGGTGCTGCTGCGGGCATCCCACTGATGATCACTCTGCTGCACTTTCATGCTGTGGGCTTGCCGCACTGTGGGTGTGCATGAGCATGCTAACAGTCTCCTGGGTTTGGCCTACCTTTATGGAAGGACACACGCCAACAGTGCGTTGCCTGCACCCCTGGAGCAAGCGGCGGTGGCTGTGCTCCAAGCGGCGGCGACGGCGGCACGCCTGAGAGCCTTCAGCGATCAGGAGCTGGCCAACCTGGCATGGGCCTTCAGCAAGGTTGGTGCAGGGCAAGGTTGGCAGTTGCAGGCATCAGAGTAAACGACATTCTGTGGCACACTGCTTGATGTGCACAGGGAGTGTAGTTGGCTGTAGCTGCGGCGCCTTGTTCAATATCCAGTCTTCACTGAGCCACACCACCATGGGTGACATATTGGATCAACACATGGACAACTGCTCGGTGCAATCTGCCTACTTTATTCATTTACGCCCGTAGATTACCCGGGTCAATGCCTGGCAGCAGTGCGCCAGGCAGCTTGGAGCTGTATTTGAGGAAGCGGCTGCGAGGGCTGGGCGTCTTTCACCACAGGAGCTGAGCAACCTCATTCTGGCACAGGCCAATACCGCCTTCTTTGACCCACAAGCGCTGGCAGGCGAGCAACATGGAAAAAATTTGCACGTTGTAATTTTCATGGCTGTTTGCCTGTGAGTGTTGCTTCCCTGTGAAATTGCTGCAACAGGTGTATTGATTGAGCATCAGTCTGTCAGAAAGATCGTCATACAGCCTGCATGCCTTGCAGCAACCTGTCCATGCAGGTCTTGTGTCGGCAGCAGCTACCAAAGCAGCGCAGCTAGATGGCCAACATCTGTCCAATATCCTCAAGTCAGTTGCACAGCTCCCGCACCAGACACCTGCATTTCAGCTTTCGACAGCGCAGTCGGCAGTACTAGGAGAAAAAACAGTGCCACCAAGGGAGCGGGCGGCAGCATCGACCGGACGGCTGTCAACACATGGAGAAATGGCAACTGCAACAGATGGGCGAGCAACAGCATCAGATGGTCAGGCAGTGACACATGATGGGCAGGCATTGGAGGCGGGAGCACAGGTGTCAAAAGACGGCTCCAGGCCAGCAGGGCAGCAGCACAATGCAGAGGTGGCTGGCCCAGCCACTACAGCAGCCGCAGCAGAAACAACAGGTGAATCACCCTGCCTGCAGCCAAGCGTGCCACCAGCCTTGGTGGCGGTGCTACGAGATGAGCTCCTGATGCGGCTTTTAATGGTAGAGAGCACGAAGCTCCATCGCAACTCCAGGTTCATGGCTCCTATGGGCATCTCACATGCTGTGTGGGGGCTGGCGGTACTACAGGTGAGTACAGCGGCTTGCTGTTGAATGGGTGCCAACGCCAGTTGGCAGGGAGTTGCTGCCTGCTTATTCTGCTGTCCATAACCCCGGGAACTTATCAGCACCAGCTTCAGCCTGTTCAATGTTTGCCCAAGCATAAAGTTGCAGCTGCACGCCCACGTTGGTACTGTCGCTGCCTCCCCCGCCCTGCAGGCGTGCACGCCCGAGGTCTGGCACGCAGCAATGGCAGCACTGTCGGCAGAGGCCGCTGCTGGCAACAAGGATTTTGATGAAGGCGTGGAGCAGCTACACGATGCGCAGCAGCTGCTGGCTGCAGAGCATGGGGAATGGCAGCTTCAGTTGCCTCAGTCACTGCTAGAGCGCAGCCTGCAAATGTCGCAGGTGGTGAGGGATCCCGGGCATCCCACTGCGCTGCAGCAGCACGTGTCCGCAGTGCTGCGGGCTATGGGGGAGGAGCATCATGTTGAGCTGTACCTCAAGGCAAGGGGTGCAGCGGCCGTACTCCATGTATGCTGGCGTCACCCCACAGGACTTGATTATGACAGTTTGCTGGCCTGCTCAGATCCACCATGTTTCAGCAAATGTCCTGGCTATGTGCCTTTGCATTGTTGAAGTCCCTGTTGGTGTATCTGTGCAGGAGTGTAGACGCTCAATCGACCTGGCAATGCCTGCGGAGCGCATAGCAGTAGAGGTGGATGGCCCTCATCATTTTTCCTCCAACGCTGTTCAGGGCAGGCACTGGCCTTTGGGGCGTACAGTCGTCAGGGACAGGCTGCTGGCACATCATGGCTGGCGTGTAGTGGCAGTTGATTGGCGGGACTGGGAGAGGCTGCCAGCGAGCGCTCAGCCCTCCTGGCTTGCGGCGCGGCTTGTTGAGGCGCGGCGTGAGTCATCAGCGGCATTGAAAAACACTAACTCTCAACGCTCCCCAGCTGCGCCACACCAGGGGCATCCCTTGGGATTAGCGTGGAGTTTCTGCGACTGATGTAAGCCACAGCGTCAATCCAATCACCTACTATGAGTTGATTTGATGACATTGGCGTAGCTGGCACAGCAGACAGAGCAGGCATGGCTCTGGCAGCGTGTTTTACTGCGTTCCCCTTTCTACCCCGACTTTTTGGGTTGTCATCCGACTCATGTAGAGTTTGCGCTCGTTCAAGCGCCCGTATCGCGAGAACCCCTGAAGGTTAGCCCTGTTCGCCAACCTTGCCCAATTTTAGTTCCTGTGAAACGTTGCGTGCAAGAGCTGCAAGTGAGTGAGCAACCAGCCGGACTGTCTCGCTTACTCGGTTCGTGCCGCGCCCGCTGGTTTGCAGAACCCTGCCACCGCTGGCGCCTTGCCGCCCGCCGCTCTCCCGCAGCTATTCTGCCAGGGTTTTGCCGCGAGCGCCGTTCGTGAGCTTGATATGGGTGGCTTTATTTTGACCAGCAAGCAGCTGGAGGCTTGTGGCAAGGGGCTTTGGACGCTGGAGGGCCTATTGGGCGGGTCCCTCTCCACCTTCCCGGTCCGCCCATGCTGCCGCGGGCGCCACGCTGCTGGGTTGCGATGGGTGCCGCCGTCCTGCTGGGCAAACGCGATTCCTGGTTGTTTCTTGTGCAGTGCAAGTAATCGGGGTGCTGTTATCGACCTGCCATACAACCGTTCAAAGTGGCAGCGCTCTCAAACTGACACAGCCCCTTCCCATTACATCACACATTTCTGCTGCTTTACCCTCCCTAGTGCTGCACGCTGCCTACAGGTGCGGATGACCATCATCCAGATTGACGAGCGGGCCCTGCTACTGGTCAGCTCCTTTCCACCTACCCCAGAGGTCATGATGCTGCTGCGCCCGCTGGGCCAAGTGAAGCTCGTCCTGGTGGGTGGGCGCCAGCTTATGCGACTGACAGCAAGTTCTCCCCCGCTGACCTGTCCAACCCCCTTTATATGAGGCAGCATCAACCTGTCGCCAAGACTTTGTGGTCAACAAACGGCAGTTGCAGCTCTGATGTCGATTGCTGCTGTGAATGCCACCCTTGCTGGGTCGCAGGCGCCCAACAGCGTGCATTGCCTCTGGGGCGCCCAGATGCGTGATGCCTGCCTGGACTCCTTGCTGGCCGGCCCTCCCAAGGCGGCTGAACGCTTTCCAGACTCCCGCTGGGACGCCATCGTCACCACAGCACATGACATTGATACCCTGCTCTCACAAAGCGGCCTCAGCGCCGGCAGCAAGGATTTGCGGGTGTGGACAACCATCGAGGGTGCGTCCAATTCTTCAACAAGGCTAAAACTCTTTGCGAACGATGTAGCCTTCCTTTTCGCTGCCGCCAACTTGACCTGCCAATTACCTGAGGCCGCTGCAAAGTGCTGCTGATGCCCTGCACCTTGAAGATGGAGCAGCCGCATCCGCCTAACTGACCCTCAATCTGCTGGCTGACGCTGGCAGGGGCGCTGCCTGCTGCACTGCCGCACCCTGCTGCATGCGCCCCGGGGGTATGGCTTCCGTATTTTGTGATTGTAATAAACTCTCCTGCTCACTAGGAAGCTGCTCTGTTTTTTCTTGCCCTGCAGCCAATCCCTGGCTGCAAGAAATCGTGCTGGTGCACCATCCCTCGAAGACCCTTGTGCTCACAGATTTGGCCTTCAACTTCAAGCGGAAGGGCGGTGAGGCGCAAATCATACCACAGCTGGCCTAGAATGTTCCCAGCCGTTCATGTATCGCCATGCCGCAGCAGTGTATGTTGTATCACTTGCAGGGGGCCCTTGCCAGCAGGATCACTGGACTTGTTAGCTTGGGTCCCCTGCTGCGCTTATGTACAGGGGTTACACCGCTGCCGGGAGGTCCCCTGGGCGTGATCATGCGGCACACTTACCTAAATCTGGCGGGTGGCTACCGCACCTGCTGCCCTACCAAGCCCGTGGGCTGGCTTCTGAGAGACGCTGGTGGGCTTTGCTGCCTCACTAGAAAGCACGCTCTCGGCTGCGCATGCATCCAGTGGATGTGGCTCAATGCTCCTGGCCGGCATTCATGTAGCCTGGCTTCGTGCTGGATGCTCAGAGCACCAGTTGGTCAAGTGGCGTCCCGTCAAATTTTGTATGACTGCAGATGCATTGTGTGCAGTTGTGGACGAGATTCTGAGTTGCGATTTTGACCAGGCACGTGGTTGCTGCATGGCAAACAGCCCAGCAGCTCCTTATCTATACTGGTTTTAGCTACCCCTGCCTGCTGAAGACCTACCACCAGACCCTTGACACATTATATGTTCGCCTTGCAAGTTCAAGTAAACAACGCTGATGGTCCTTCGCTTGTGATAATGTCTTGGACATTTTGGAACTCCCTTCACCGCAGGTAGTGGTGGCGCATGGAGACATGGAGCCGGCCCCAGGCGGCAAGAAAGCTTTCACAGATGGTGCAGCCGCCTTTTTCAAACAGCTGGCGCAGCGCAGGGCGCGGCGCCAACAGGGCATTGGCCTCCCTCGCTCCCTGGTGATGGCGGCAGCTGTTGCTGGTGCAGCGGTGGTGGTGGGCCTGTGGTGGCGGTCCCAGTAAACATGCCACTCATATTATGCTTGGTGCTTTATACGTCAGAGGTGTGCATCCGGGGCCTTTGTATGTAGATTTCAAAGTGACAGGACATGGCTGCATAGTTATTGTTATCATCGCACTAATGTAACAGCTAGCATGCTGCACAGTGCGATGTGACTGCCTGCCCACAGCCTTGTGAGGGTGCGGAAGAAGTTTGGACGTACTGGATGACTTGGGCATTCAAAGAGCAAGCCTCCAAGGTCCATCGTCCCTACCAGCCAAATATCTAAGCTGGCACCTGCTGCGCATGCCATGCTTTGCAACTAGCCAATGGTCATCCCTTCGGCCCTGCAGACCTCAACTTCTATGCAACACAGCAAGTCATTGATGTAAAAGTCCAAGCGCGCCGATCCTGGGAGCGGTTTGACGAAAGCTTTGGTGTTTTGCCGCGCTTAACCGCCCTGCCCAGCGAGTTTAAGCCCTGCCTGCTGACATAGCATGTCAGGGGGCGTGCTGTTCGGCCCCACCGCCTGGGACCCTGTGGCAATTATTGCGCAAATAGTCGCGCTGCAGTGCTTGTACTACCTCAGCTTGGGCTTGCTGTATAAGTTGATAGTAGGTGCGCAATCTGGGAACACGCAGGCGTGCAAGGCAACTTGACAAGCGCCAGAACAGTGGCCACTGCCCCGCAGCTGGCGCTGCGTGCGTCACTGTTTGATCAACGGACTTATCAACCTGCCTCTGAGCCTTCCACGATGTGCAGCTCCCTACGTGCCCAGCTTGACACTGTACCAGTTTTTTGACTGGCGTTGGGTCAGCTTTAGCAGCTTTCAGGGCTGGATGGTGGCAGTCGCAAGCGTTGTCAACGCAGTGGTGGCAGCCTTCCTCCTGCGAGCCATAGTGAGCAACTTGCGGCAAGAGGGACAGACATGCTGGTTGTCACACGCCCATGAATGAGTCATTTGTTGGACGCTCATATACCTGTGCTTATATTGTGGCTACCTGGCTTTTCCGCGAACCCTCTGCAGGGTGCTCCTTTCCCAGCCACACGCTTGTGCTTTGTCCTTTGTGCCACGCAGGTTCAACGTGCAAAGAAGTGCTTGGATCATGCAGGGACCATCCTGTTTCTGCACTTAGTGGCCGTCACTTGCTTTAGCGGCTTCCCCAAGCAGTTACCTTGGTAAGCGCAACGAAGGAGAGCGTGGGCAGAGCAAGTTGGCAGGGTTTAGCAGCAGGGCGGCTAACATGACTTCGCCACATTGCTCTGTCTACTCTAAGGGGTCATTGACTCATTCTCCGCCCATTTCCCTTGCCTTTATGTGCTTCTTTTCGTCGGTTGAGTTGCAGGTGGGCATTGCAAGGCGCCAACCTTGCAGTGACAGCGCTGCTGGGCGAGTGGTTGTGTATGCAGAAGGAGATGGAGGAAATACCCCTGAGCAGCCTGCGGCGAAACGGAGCTGCATCCAGTAGCAGAAATGGCAGCGCTGGCGCCAGCAGGGGCAGCAGCAGCAACAGCTCAGCAGTGCATGTCATGGAGCTGACAAGCATTGCAGTGGATGGGGGAGGAAGCCAGCGCTGAGGCCCCGCCACCTCCTTGCGTCAAGTGCCTTGCTGCCTTTGTTGTTGGTAGAAATGCCTTGCAAAATGTCTAATCAGCTGTGGATTTATCATCAATCATTACGGTAATGTCACACAGTAGCGAGCAATAGGCAGTGTTAAGGCAGTTAACTGACGAACGCACAGCAACGAGTCGTTCTCCACCAACATGACTCAGCCCAGGAAAGCACTAAATGTCCATAAAATCCTGACACAGACTGGGAAAAGCACAAGTTTCACCGAATAGGTGTTGCCAGCTTGGTTCCAATTCCAGTTGAAAATGTCCCAGATAATAACTGAAAAATGATATTAGTCAATGTAGCCCTGCACGTAGTCCACAATTTCCTGCAGCATGCAAGGCAAGATGCGCTGTATGTGAATCGAGGTAGCTCGTTGATGGCATCTGGAGATGTATGGTCAGGACAAGAAGCATGTGCAAGCCAGGCTCATACCGTACTTGCCAATGGCCAACTGCAATGATCACTGCTCATGTGGTTGGCTTTCAGGTGCTGAAGGTGCCTGCCGGCAGCCGTACCTGGTAGCGTTCTACGCCAGCCAGCGGCAAGCGGCTGCCATCTTTCAGGAAGAACACGATGTCGCCCCACAACCCAAAAGCACGGGGAGCTGAGCGAATTTCCTTGATTTTCTTGTATTCAACTTGCACCTGCGTTGAGAAAGAGGTGTGGTATAAAGCAACAGCAGGCATGCAATATGTGGGGCTTGCAGGCAGCAGGCGCCACCTCACCTCTCGTTTCAGCACAGGCGAGTTGGTAGTGACGATAAGGCGTTTGTTGGTGAAGCGATACTTGATCCAAAGCCGCCGCCCGATGCTGGCAATGGTGAGGGGCAGGAAAAGCAGGGTAGCGCCCAGCACAAGCGAGAGGGCCAGCTCAGCGTTGCTCCCGCTCCCCTCGTAAAACGTAGTTTCCAGCTCCGTATCGGGCTGTACAGCCGCGGAAGGGCCACTACTGCTGCTTCTGTCAAATACTGGCTCTGGTGCCGCCTCGGCTTCTGCAAACAGGGCCAGCATCAATGTTGGTCTGCGGCGGGCTAACCACAAGGCGCCACTGGGCGGCTGGTCTGCCCCGCTCACCTGCCCGTTGCCGCCAGTCATTGCGCCTTATCGGATGTATTTTTGAACGTTTAGCAGTTTGTACTGGTACAAAGGGGACGACAGCACAAGAAACGCCGGCCGCTTTCCGCTGTAGGGCCGCTGACCCCCCCATCACGTGTTTGACATGCGAGCACCGCATGATGATCGCGAGATCTGGGCAATGCGGACCCTGTGCTGCTGGGAGGTAAGGGGTACAGCTGTGCGCAGTACACGGCTCCCATTGCCGCCCAAGTCGCAGCCCAGTCCTCGCGTTCGTGCAATCTGTCGGGATCCAGAAAGCTTCAGAAGTTTATAATGACCTCGATATACCGTCAACAACGAAGATCGGCATTTGTTGCAGGGGTGGGAGCCACAGCGGCGCTATATGCGTACACAAAGGTCAGGAGTTGCGCCTATAGATTGCATAGGCGGGCCGTGCATTGCAATGCTATCCAGCAGGCAGGGCCGCAGCCGGATGGGGCGGTGGCAGCGACCGCACTTTGGCAGGGTTTGGGTTTCGCCTGGCAGACACCACCCTGACTTGGGATCCATGTTGTGCAGACCCACCTCTTGCAAGTGACAGAAGACACCTTGCAGCAGCTGCCGGGCGCTACTCCTCGGACAGTCGCAGCAGAACAGGTGCAAACCTTGTGTGCTTTTTGTCGGAAGCTTTCTCTGCTGTGCAGCCGCCTTTTTAATGGCCGATCTTCCCCAGCGGGTCAACAATATCCCAATCCCACTTTAATCGAATTACCGACGCCTGGCTGCTGCCTGAAGGCTCCAGAGCCCATGCTTGGAGCAACGACGCGGGCTTGGGCTGTGCGGCGATGGAACGAGGTGCGCTGGCAGAACAGTTTGACACTCTGAAATGTAGCGGAGTATCATCTCACTCTAGGAGTATTGTTCAAAGTAATCAATCATCAAGGCAGCATGTGATGCTTTCTGTTTAGTGACTTGCCACCGTCCCACTATCGCCTTTGCATCGCAGGGTGTCGACGCTGTGTTTAAGCCAATAGTGGAGGCGCTAAGCCGACGCAACTTATGATGCTTCAGTGTGCCATCCACCTGCGACAGCACAGTTCAACTTGTACTAAACTCGTTGCCAAGATGTCTCATGTACCATGCTGTTTTCTGTAGCGCTTCTGCTGACCCCCTCTTTTCTTACCACTGCTACCCCAATACTGAGCACTGTAAATCTGCATTCGCCACTCCATGCCACGACGCCCCCCTGTTATGCTGATACGATTTCCCTTTATGATGTCGCAACATTTTTAGTAGCTGTATGGAGTCGATCGACGCTACGCAAGCCAGCAGCAGCTGCGGCCTTGCCGTTCACGTACTGCCGCCTGCATGCATTGCGGTGGCATTATCCAGCGAGGTGACCATTCCGTGGCTGATCGCGTTACTCAGCGAGGACAATCATACATGCTGGAAGCCTGAACTTGGCGCAGCCGCCTACGAAATGGGCGTAGAAGCGGTGCACGCCAGGTTTGCATCTGGCCAGATGGCTGGGACACCAGCGCGCGCCGCCATATCGCGCACTCTGCGCTCGTTTGCAAGGATCAGCAGCCCGGGGGGGCGTTGTAGCCCGCTGGCTAGTCTGGCGCAGCGGCGCCCAGGCTTCCTCCCAGCAGGGGCCGGGCAGCAGCAGCAGCCCGGCACATTTAGCATTCGCCGGCTGTACTGGCGGACTTCAGCGGCAGTGACGGATGTGGAGGCTAAACCAGCTGAGGGAGCGGCGGCGGTGGGCGAGGCGGGGCGCTACCAGAGCACTGCCTATCCTTTCACTGACATTGAGGCTAAGTGGCAGGCCTTCTGGGAGCAGCACAAAACCTTCCAAACCCCAGATATTCACGAGCTGGACACCAGTAAGCCGAAGTTTTATGCCTTGGATATGTTCCCCTATCCCAGGTGTGTTGCTCAGGGCGCAGCCTGTCGCTGAGATGAGCATCTGTCGTGCTGCTGGCCTTCCGCAGTACTGCATCAGCAGAGTTGCATGTGCTCCTGGCTGGAATCTCATGCACCAGCCTTGGCAAAGCAGGCAGTTTGTCATCTGTTCTGCTCCCAGCTGGTTTGAGTGTCACTCCCACCCCGCCTCGGTGCCACCGCTTCTTCCTTGGTCATTATCACTGGTGCTTGCTGGCTCGAGCTGCTTGCTATGTCACTGTACATCTTGCGCCTGATCCCCTGCGTTACGTTCCTGCAGCGGTGCGGGGCTGCATGTGGGCCACCCAGAAGGCTACACAGCCACCGACATCATGGCACGGTACAAGCGCATGCGCGGCTACAATGTACTGCACCCAATGGGCTGGGACGCCTTTGGCCTGCCAGCGGAGCAGTATGCCATACAGACCGGCACACACCCTGCCGTCACAACTGACAAGAATATCGGACGCTTTAGGTGCGAAGGAGTTTGGTGCGGCGGTAGTGAAGTGGCGGTAACAGCAGCGTCGCATGGGCAAGTTGCATTGAACAGTTTAGCTGCGTGGCCAAACCACCACAGGCAGTGTTTGCGCATTGCAACACCGATATGCTCTTCTCATGATGGTAGGTTTTTTTGCTTGGCTACCCCACTACCCTGCATTCTCACACCCGATATCCGTGACATGCCCGCCCGCAGGCAGCAGCTCAAGTCCCTTGGGTTTAGCTATGACTGGGACCGCGAGGTGTCCACCTGCACACCTGAGTACTACCGCTGGACACAGTGGATCTTCCTGCAGCTCTTCAAGAAGGGGCTGGCATACCAGGCGGAGGTCCCGGTGAACTGGTGCCCAGCGCTTGGCACAGGTGAGCCCGGCAGAACGTTGCCGCAAAGCGGAGCAGGGAAGAGCTCGCATAGCAAGGGCTGCGTGATGCCCTGCATGTTGGTGGCAGCATGAAAAGCATGGTGGGACTAAGTTGCATGTGCAATATAAACAGCAGAAGAGTTTAGCACAATCTGCAGCGCTGTTGAACTTCTTCCCACTTCCCATTGCTCTGGACAGTAGCCAGTCCTCCTGCCTGCCACCCTCTCTCAGTGACAGACCTCCCTCCCTCCTCCCTTTTTCTCCCTTTTTTAGTGCTTGCCAACGAGGAGGTGATTGACGGGGTGAGCGAGCGAGGCGGGCACCCTGTGGTGCGCATGCCCATGAAGCAATGGATGCTGAAAATTACAGCATATGGCGACAGGTACGGGACGACAGGGTTGCCAGTGAGTGAGAACGCCTTTACTTTCATTCGTAAAGCTGCGGATACTGGGCAGACTGGCCAAACAGGTCGCTGCCGTCATTTTGGCCACCATGATAGACATGGTGGCAACCTTTTCTGTCACTATTGTTACTTGAGCAAGTCGTGTGTACAACTCGCTTCTCCTGATTGCTGCCTCTTGCCCTGCAGGCTGCTGCAGGACCTCGAGGGCCTGGACTGGGCCGACTCCATCAAAGAGATGCAGCGGAATTGGATTGGGCGCAGCGAGGGAGCCACGATTCGCTTCCGTCTCGCTCCTGGCGAGGGCAGTAGTGTGGCACCAGGTGCGGCGTACCACACTTTGTAGGCCACTATCTGCCACTGATGCTGCTACGTGTATCAGGAATTGCCACGACTGCAACCGCTGCCAGCTTGACTTTTCTGCTTGCTGCTCCGCTTTGCACATCCATTAGTGCCTTGCTGGGTTCTGCATAAGAGCTGTCACCGGCTGGCAGTGGCTGGCTGGTGGTAAGCTGACCTTGCTGCTGCACTCCCGCCTGCACATGCTGGCGCAGATGCCGAGGTTGAAGTGTACACGACCCGCCCCGACACGCTGTTTGGCGTAACCTACATGGTGGTGGCCCCCGAGCACCCGCTGCTGAGCCAGCTGGCCAGCGGGGAGCAGGCTGTGGCTGTGGAGGCGTATAGGGAGGCGGCGGCCAAGAAGAGCGACTTTGAGCGCACAGAGCTGAGCGCCAAGCAAAAGAGCGGCGTCTTCACGGGTGAGGACCTGTGGGGTGGTTAGGTTTGGTCGTATGGTAGGTAGTTGCATGTGGTATTGCATGATGCAGGGTTTTGAACGACGTGTTGTGGATTGGAGCAAAAAAAAGGGGGGATGGGGCAATGTGGGACTGAGTCTTTCTCAGTGTGACCACTATTTGTTCTTCCCACTTCAATTGGACGCCTGCTCACCCGCAACATATTGGAGCGCAGGTTCCTATGCGATCAACCCAGCTAGCGGCGAGCGCATCCCCATTTGGGTGGCTGACTATGTGCTTGGCAGCTACGGCAGCGGAGCCATTATGGCGGTACCAGGGCATGACACACGGGACCTTGAGTTTGCCCGTGCCTTTGGCCTGCCTGTCAAACAAGTGGTAGAGCCGGAAGCAGCGGCAAATGCCAATGGCAGCAGCAGCAGCGAGGCAAATGCACGGCAGCAGCAACAGCAGCAGCAGCAGCAGCAGCAGCAGCAGCAGCCAACAGAGGCGTTCACAGCGCCTGGGGTGGCTGTCAACTCTGCCAGCGCCGACAGCGGGCTTGTCCTCGACGGCATGTCCACGGACGAGGCCAAGACGGCAGCCATTGCCTGGTTGGAGCAGAAGGGCCTTGGCCACCGCCAGGTCATGTACAAGCTGCGAGATTGGCTGTTTGCCCGGCAACGATACTGGGGCGAGCCCTTCCCCATCGTCTACCCCGAAGGGTCAGAGGTGGGTCGCTGGGTTGTAAGGTGCTTGGCAGCTGGCTGAGAAGAGTGCGAAGGTTGTGAGGTTTAAGCTGTGCTCGCAGATATGTTGCTCGTCTTCGCTGGTGAACATTGCGATCGTACGCATTACACTGGGCCCCTGCTTTCTGCCATCCAGCACTTCCCTTGCCCAGCTGCCTCAGTTTTCCACACCTCCCTTTGTCTCATTGTTCATAGCTTTGCCTTCCCTGGGCCTCCACTGCTGTTGCCTGCAGGAGCCTGTTCCCATCAGCGAGGATGAGCTGCCGCTGCGGCTGCCAGACACAGATGACTTCAAACCCAGCGGCACACCGGATCCCCCGCTGGCAAAGTGTGCAGACTGGGTTGCTACCACAGACCCTAGCGGGCGGCCCGCGCGACGAGAGACCTCCACCATGCCCCAAGTGGGTGCCTACCTCCCTTCCTGCCTGTTTGCATTGTTTATTGTTGCCACCCTTGTTGGGCTGGGAGAAGCTCCGCTGCCGGTTGGCTAGTGCTCCTATCAACTTGTTGTTAAATACCTTTGTTGCTAGCCCAGGAAGGTTGGACCGGCAGCAAGCATCGCCATGGGATGGACTGACAAACACATTCCTTGGCTTCCTTCCCATCTTCATGGTACTGCAGTGGGCAGGCAGCTGCTGGTACTACTTGCGGTACATCGACCCACACAACAACAGCAGGTGAGTAGATCCCGAGGATTCGTATGGTTTTCCAACTGTCACGCTGTTTGGTGCTTGCAAGCTGGTGCCTTCGGTGCCAGGCTTGGAAACCACTGCCGGGCGTTGTGCTGTCACCTCAGTTTTTTCCACCTGTGTGGCCCACATGCACACCTGCCGGACGCTGGTGCTTAAATTGCGCCGTCATGCACTAATGCTTCTCCCATGTTCCATCGCTGTGGTGCAGGCTGGTGGGTGAGGAGGCCGAGAAGTACTGGATGCCTGTGGACCTGTACGTGGGCGGTGCTGAGCATGCTGTGCTGCACCTACTCTATGCACGCTTCTGGCACAAGGCAAGCGGTGGGGCGGCTTGGGCGCGGCAGGCAGGGCGGTGCAAGCAGCAGCGGGAGGGGCACGGCAAGGCTTGGGCTTGTTACAATACTGACATTTGCGCTGGCAAGCTGTAATTCTTGCTTCGCCCCTCTGTGGCTTGCCTGTCTGCCTGTCTTCATTGCCCCAGCACCACCTTCAACGCGCCCACCAGCGGCACTATCAGCATATCGCCACTCCCTTCCTCTTGCCCCCTTGGCAGGTGCTGTATGACATTGGTGCTGTGAGCACACCGGAGCCCTTCCAGCGACTGGTGAGCCAGGGCATGATCCTGGGTGAGGTGGAGTACGCAGTCTACCAGGATGGCAACGGACAGTACTGCAGCGAAGGTGCAGCGGGAGCGCAGGCAATACGGTGGGTAGGTGCTGGCTGGAGGTGGAGGTTCAGGTTGCGGCTGATGCTGCAATGCATATGCTTGGTATATGCTTCGTCGCTGGACACCTAAGCTAACCCTGACCTGTGCTGAGCACTGCTGTGTCCTGCACAAGGCCTCTTGCTTGATACTTCACTTGGGCCTGCAGGGTGGACCCCTCTGAGGTTGAACCAGCTCCCGGCGGCGGCTTTGTGCTCAAGGCAGACCCCAGCATCAAGGTGGGTGGCTGATTCTAGGTTGATTGGGTGGTTGGCTGGGTGGCTTGGATTGAGGCCAGGTACTGCTGGGCGCTGCCATGCTATCGCACTGCAACACTTGCTGTCAGCCAGCACAGGTCAACAGCGGCAGGCTGCACACAATGGCGTCACCACTTGGCACCAACCCGCTATGCTGTCTGAGTCGAGGCTTGCTTGCTCTGGCCCCGCCCCGCTGCCCACCAGGTGTCAGCCCGCGCACACAAGATGAGCAAGAGCCGTGGCAATGTCATCAACCCCGACGACGTGGTGTGGCAGTACGGTGCAGACAGCCTGAGGCTCTACGAAATGTTCATGGGGCCGCTGCGGGACACAAAGGTGGGTGGGTTGGTATTATGGTCAATATGTGGGTGGATGGCTGAGCAATCCAAGTGTTACTGAGATTGGGTGATCGACAGAGGTGCACAGAGCACTGCATGGGCACATGAGGTAGGCTGATTAGCTGTGGCATCTTTGCCCCAGCAAGCTCTATCTGGCTGGACGTGTTCTATTCAGGCAGTTGTTGCATAAGGGGCCTTCTACGTTCCACCTAGATGTTTACTTCATGTTATTTGCTGTCCTGCAGGTGTGGTCCACCAAGGGTGTGGAGGGCGTGCACCGCTTCCTGGCCCGCGTGTACCGCCTTTTGACGGAGCAGCCATTGAGCGATGACCCGCCCAGCAAGGACCAGCTGCGTCTGCTGCACCAGACCATCAAGAAGGTGGGGGCAGCACTGCTGTTGTCCTTCCATGTTTGCCAAAGCTGAACTGATTATATGAAGTGCAGCTGTAGGGAAAAGGGTTGCTGTGACAGCCCAGCACCATCTCCAGCTGGCACACCACTCCTCATGAGCCCCCTACGCTCATCCCATCCCTGTCCTGGTTTACTTTCCCTCCTCTTTCTCCAACAGCCTGAACACCACCCCTGATCTTTTTGCAATTTTAAATGCATCCTCCAACGTTGTTTCCTCCCGCTCCCTTTCGGCTTTCAAGCAGGTGACCGAGGAGACTGACGAAATGCGGTTCAACACTGGAATTGCCGCCATGATGGAGTTTGTCAATGGCGCCTACAAGTGGGACACCCGGTCACGCGCCGCCCTAGAGCCATTCATCCTGCTGTTGGCCCCTTATGCGCCTCACCTGGGTGAGCGAGCTTGGCAGCTGCAGTTGGTGGGGCATGAGGCATGACCCGCAGGTTTTATTTGCCTCTGGCCATGCATTGTCTGCCGCATGTGCAGGCCGCCCTTTGCTGGGGTGTTGCTGGCACTCGCGAGGCCGTGCCACCTGTTGCTGCTGCTTATCACACGCCGAATATGCTGAGCCCTGTCCTGCCCTGCGCTGCCCTGCCTGCTGTGCTTGCTGCAGCGGAGGAGATGTGGTCAGTGCTGGGTCACAATGGCAGCTTGGCATACGAGCCGTGGCCAGAGGCGGATGAAAGCCTGCTGGTGCAGACCAAGTACAACCTGCCAGTGCAGGTGGGTGGGGGTGGAAATCAACGTTGCTGCTCTTTTGAAGTCAACTGCTGGGAGTGCACCCTGTCAAGTGTGGACTTTGTAGATCAATTGTGCAGCTTGTGGCAAAATGTGTGAATGGGCACCATGCAGAAGCTGCACCCCGCCCCTGCACAAGCCCGACAGTGCCGCGCTTTGACTTCGTTCCATGTTTTCTTGGGTTCGACAGGTCAATGGCAAGATGCGTGGAGCCGTGGAGGTGGCGGTGGACATTGAGCAGGCAGATGCGGTTGCGGCGGCACAGTCGATTGCGGCGGTGGCCAAGCACCTTGACGGCAAGCCCATCAAAAAAGTCATTTTTGTTCAGGGCAAGATCTTGAACTTGATTGTTGGCAAGTGACTTAAAGTGGTGCCGGTAGCCGATTTCTCTGATAGGCAGATGTAACAGGAAGGCGACGAGGTGGGGTCAGTCACGCCAGGCGGTGGTAGGGCAGGGCTTTGACCCTAAGCCAACCCAAACCCCAGCGGCTCTTGCAGCTGTCCCCCGCTCGATAATCAACGCAAGTAGTTCACCAGCCCACATCAGCAGGTTCTTCCCTGATTCTGGGCCAGAATCTGCATGAGAGCAAGTCACGCGGGACGCAGGCACTCCCCACGCCGGCCTATACCGCCTCCCTCCTTCGTTTGCCATCTTTGTGCGACAGATTTCTTGTTACAGAGCCGTACGTGCTGTGAACGACCCCTGCTACTCGATCACAATCTGTTTCTCCGATCCCGCGCAGCATAGACAGGCTTCCATACTCAGTTGTTAGGGTTTGGCTGCTGCAATCTTAAGAAACAGCATGCAGACCATCAGCAGCAAGGTCTTGGTAGGGCAACCTCTGGTGGCGGCGCGGCCCAAGAGGGCGTCAGCACGGGCGCCCGTCGAGGTGAAGGCCTACGTGGAGGACAAGCAGGTGCGCCACTGGGGCTGCGATGATCGCGGCGCACCCCTGCCGGTCGTCGCTGCCGTGCACCCTGCCCGGTGCCGCCGCCTCGTTGCATAGCGACTTCCCTACGCAAACTTTGGTGAGCCCAGCAAGCCTTCCTTTCTCAGCCTATGCGACGCGTCACTGTGCAGGTCGTGCTGCCACCCAGCGTTGCCCGCGAGGGCGGCAAGGAGGCCGTGAGGGTCGGAATCAATGGCTTTGGCAGAATTGGTACGCCCACCTTCTTGCGCTTGCAGTATTCTAGCATGTTGCGAGTTGTGTATGTCGGGTCACAAGGGTGAAACATGATTAATGTTCTTCACAGCCTGCATCCCTTCCCTGTTCGCCTGCCCTGCCGTGCAGGCCGGCTTGTGCTGCGTGCGGCGATGCTGCACCCGGGCGTTGAGGTCGTGGCTGTGAATGACCCGTTCGTGGACGCCGGTGGGTAACACTACAGTGCACTGCATGCAGTGGTTGCGTGGGTGCCGCATAATGGTGTATCTGTCGGCGCCAGGTGCTGCCACGTTTTCGCAAGCCTGCGCTGCCAGCCCTCTTGTTGCACTGGCTCCATACGCCCAGCCTTGATATGCACCTCCCCCATGTCGCACCACACCCTATTGTGTCGTACCGCAGAATACATGGCCTACATGCTCAAGTACGACTCGGTGCACGGCCGCTTCCCGCATGAGGTGCACGGTGACGACTCCGGCCTCTACATTGACGGAAAGAAGGTGGCGGTGCACGCCAAGCTGTGAGTGCAAACGTGCAGCTAATACCATGGAAACATAGCAACAGTGGACAGCAGCCTGTTATGGTCATTGTTCCTTTCCTGAAGCAGCCAGGTTTGATCAGCCTGCTCCCCAGCACTGTATGCCAACCTGCTCTGGGTTGCACTCACAACGGTGCCCTGTGCGCCTGTGCACATATCCATGCTCTGGCCCTGTGCCACACATGATCCTAAAAACATATGCGCATTTCTTGCAGGGACGCTGGCGAGATTCCCTGGGGCAACTGCGGCGCCGACTATGTGTGTGAGTCGACGGGAGTGTATACCACGATTGACAAGGCCAGCGGGCACCTTAAGGGCGGAGCCAAGAAGGTCGTGATCTCAGCGCCCTCCAAGGATGCACCCATGTTTGTGGTGGTAAGTGGAACATGATCAATGACTGTCAGGGGTGCGGGTTGCGTTGCCTTGATGTGGTTACGGTGGGTTTGGGAGGTCAGCGTGGTGTGGTGGTATCGAGTGTTGTTACTGTGCTGCCATGTTGTGTGCCCAAGTGAGGATGGCTGGCTGCTGGAGGCTGCCTCTGGTGTGTTGCTTTTTGTTTTGCTGGTGTCAGTTAGGGGTGCGTTAACTTTGTAATCGGCCGGTTGGGCTGCTAGAGGTGCGCGGTTTGCCTGTTTGCTTTTGATTGGCCATGGTCGTGAACCCAAGCATGGCCATGCCATGACTTTTGCCTGGACCAGACCTCTCTGTTGCTAGCTCTCACACCCCTCCTTTCATCACCTTGCACCACTTTCCAAAACCTGCAGGGTGTGAATCATGACAAGTACGACCCCTCGCTCTCCGTCGTCTCTAACGCCTCCTGCACCACCAACTGCCTGGCCCCGCTGGCAAAGGTGGTGCACGACAAGTATGGTGAGTGAATGAGCCCTCCAGATGAAGGAGGTGATGGTCATATCACACGAAAGTCTGCCCTGGTGATCAGTTGTGCTGAAGGCAAACAAATACTCTACAAATTAGCACTGCCCAAGGGTTGGAATTGGAGCGCTAGGGCGCAAGTAATCATTGCTGCCAATTGAGGCCGTGCATCAGCTTGCTAGCTTGACACGTCTTGGGCCCTGTCTGGCGCCACTCCCCAACCTCAAACAGTTATGTACATTTGGCAAACTGTCTGCTTACTACATTGTGCCTGCTTGTCCTTCCCCTTGCTTCCTTTTGCGTGCAGGCATCAAGGAGGGTCTCATGACCACGGTGCACGCCACCACCGCCACCCAAAAAACCGTGGACGGCCCCTCTCGGAAAGACTGGCGTGGCGGGCGCGCTGCTGCCTCCAACATCATCCCATCCTCCACGGGTGCCGCCAAGGCGGTGGGCAAGGTGTTGCCCGCACTCAACGGCCGGCTCACAGGCATGGCCTTCCGCGTGCCCACACCCAATGTGTCGGGTAAGTGCTGTCTGCCCTCACAGCCCTGCCCCGTCTGGCGTAGCGCAGCTTGGGAGCATTGCCAGCCTCCAATCTTGTCTAATACTAGCAACCGCAGGCATGCAGGCGCAGTTGCTTACCGCCTGTTTCCATGGCACCTATTGTTGCCCCACTATTGCACCCCCTGATCAAATCTACCTCCGTTCTTTTCGCCACCTGCCCTGCTGTTTGTACCTGCTGTGCTGGACTATTTTGTGTTTTGCAGCAGTTTCTTCCAAAATACGGCAACCCTTTCACGCCATCCTGACCAACAACGTGTTGTACCGCAGTTGTGGACCTGACTGTGAACCTGGAGACCCCCACCAGCTATGAGGATATCATGGCCGAGCTCAAGCGCGCATCACAGCAGGAGCTGCAGGGTATTCTGGGGTGAGCCAGGGCTGCACGTCTGGGATAGCAAGGCTGCCCCGTTCCACTGCTGGCGCACTAGCTGAGTTTGATCGGATGGAAGGGAACTCGTCACTGTCAAGATGCTACTGTTACCGTCCTAGTCCAGTGGGCTTCTGCATATTCTAAGCCCTTTGCGCATCAACCCCCCCCCTCCCCCCACCCCCCCTGCGTGCATGTGCAGCTTCACCACTGACAGCGTTGTGTCCACTGACTTCATCGGCGACACCCGCTCCTCCATTGTGGATGCGGGGGCGGGCATCCAGCTGTCTCCCACCTTTGTCAAGCTGGTGTCTTGGTATGACAACGGTGAGTGCGGCGGGGCGGTACGGGGCGGCGCGAGGCAGGGCAGGGCGGGGCAGGGCGGGGCCAGGAAGGTGATGAGGAGGTTGAAGACCAACTCTGCAAGCAGTGGGTTGCACAGGGATGATGACTCTCCAGCAACCTGCAGAGCCAGTAAACCACACCATGCAGCAGCACTACGAAGTCCCCCCCTGCACGTTTGCTAACCTTTCTGATTCTGCTTGACTTCCTTTCTCCCTGTTCAATCCTTCATCCTCCCGCGGCCCTTGGTGCGTTCCTCATTTGTCCTTTTGGGTCCCCTCTTCCTGTAGAGTTTGGCTACAGCATGAGGATGAACGATCTCATCCAGTACATGAGCGCTGTGGACGCCAAGGTCTGAGCTGCAGCAGCGCCAGCGGTTGGTCGCCCCAGCCACCAGCGCACACGTGCAACGCCTGATTGTTGCACTCGCATCCGTAACAACAGGCACGCGGAGACATGCAATTCGACCTTTGAGGGCAGTTTTAGCGGTTGGCCAGCTGCTGCGCATGCAGCTCGCAGCATGGCTTTGGTGGCAGCAGACTGAACCTGGCATGAAGGACTGCACGTTGTTGGAAAAGCCTGAAAACTGCTCGGCCTTGATTGACATGCAACAAATGTTTTTGTCTCTCACGCAATACATAGATAGATACACATCGACTCTCCCGTGCAGCTGCACCTCGGTATGTTGCTGCACCACGCTTGTTTCTAGTCCACACTACTTTGTACGGTCTCCCATTCTCACTGTTGCCCCTGCCATTGTCTGTTCAATCTGTTGTGTCTGAAATGAGAATCAGGCACTAATTGCCAACAAACGTAACATTCGTGATGGATTGTGTTGATGTAAAATGAAATACAGCACGAAACACTTGAGAGCAAGAGCGTCAGCAAAGCAAGCAAGCAGTAAAGCGCAAAGGCAGCCGAAGTACATTACACGGCAATGAGTAAGGATGAGTAAGGTTGCAGTGTGCAGGAGATACCAAGAAGCAGAGGCCAAAGAAGCAAGTGCATTTGAGTACAAGAGGTGCAGACAGGCAGGAGTGGGCGCCGATGGCGGTCAGGCGTTTGTGAAGAACTTGATGCCCTCGTCATCCCCTGCAGCCCCCTTGAACAGCTTGGCCTTGCCCTGTTGCTCCAGCAGCTTTACAGCTCGCACCAAGACCTCACGGTGCAGCCCCTCCAGCTCAGTCCCAGCCACGTACACACCAGTCTGCACAACAGCATCGGGGCACAAGATAGCGTGGCCAGCATGCCTCTGCAGGCAAGCACATGCAACCTGGAAGGGAGCAGGTTTGCGACAGCCGCTAAAGCAGTGCACAGGCCAGCAGTACAGCATTGGGCCTGGGTGCCTGCGCACAGCACTTCTCCACTAGAGCTGCTACATCCATTATCGACAGTCATTCTACCCTTTTACCATGATTTTGCACCAACAGCATGCCCCTGGAGGTTTCTCATGCTCACGCCGCACCTGCATCTCATCCACGGTAACCACGCTGTCCTCAAAGCCGCAGCCGCGCGCCCACTGGTAAATCACCTCCGCCCACTCCTTGATGCTGCGCCACAGTATTAGTGCGGAACGCTGGCTCTTGTCAAACCACAGCGCGCTGCCCTGCCGAACCAGGTCATCAAGTATCCCAACTTTGACCTCCCGACTCAACCGGCCTGCAGGCAGGTGGGATAGGAATGGGGGGAGGAGTCACGCCCCAGCTGGTGGGGTGGTGAGGCATTGTGAACACTGCACTGTGGCCATCCCGCTGCCCACTTGCCACCAATTTAAGATTTTGCCCTGAATCGCCATGTTGTTGCGGCAGCATATGTGCAAGAGAGTTGAGCGCTGAGACCTGTCAGCAGGATAGCTTAAATGCCACAGTTCTTTGGCCTCCTTACGGTTAATTGCTCGGTTATGGAATAGAGGAAACTCGTCTGCATCCTCTGCCGAAACCACGTGTACCCGGTGGTGCTTGCAATACCGAAGTATCAAATCCTTCCATAGCATCCGCTGCTTTTGCTGTGTCTCCTTCACTGGCTGCAACCTGCAAAGCAGGTGCACAAAGCGCAGCTTGCAACAGGTCAAGGCGCTGTGGCAGCGGTGTACAGCGCGTGCCGGCTGCCAGCCCCAACTCACGTGTACATAGGAGGGTAGTTGTAGAACACTGGAAACACAAATTCCGAGCTCCCAGGAGGCCCCTTCGCTGCTGCCATCGTGCTTGGAGCGAACAAATCTCCGTCTTGATCGTTTACGAAAGACTCGCCCAGTAATCGAGCGCTGAAGAAGAACAGGAAGCTATGTGAGAGCAGGCACTAGCGAGATGACCAGAGCGGGGTGCTGCCTATGTCGGATTTGCGCCCCCAAAAAGATTGTCGCAAGTAACAGGATTGCAAGGATCAGTTATGCGCTTCGGAAATCGTCAAATTCTGGCAGCTGCCCTCTGCAGAGCTCTGAAATGCCTACGTGGCAATCCCATCTTGTTCTCCTGCTTTACAGCTTGCTCTTTCTGGTTGATCGCTTTTGGCATATTGGGGGCGCCGCCCTGGGGCCCAATGATGTGGAACCAGCATGACGGAAATGGGTTGTTGGGGGAGGTGCACAGTGCAGCGCTTCACCCTCGGCTGCTGGATTCGGTCAATGCAGTGTGTTTCGATTCGTTGGAGGAGGCAATGTGGGTTGGCACGGAGGGCGGGATCGTGGCACAGCTGCAGATTCCCTCCCTAGCCAGGTATTGCAGCCTGCCGGCGCACCAGGGCGGCCTTCTTGAACTTCGATCTCTGGGGGAGGCCGCTGTGGCTCTATCCAGGGCGGAACTGACAGTGCACAGCAGCGGCGGTGCCCTCCGCCTTGCCTATTCCGACACGGTGCGCCCGCTGCTCTGCACCGCGTTTGCTGGTTTGGTTCTATGATAATGCACGGCCTGCCTGTTTACTCTGAGACAGTATTATATGTGTCTGCGTTGCACAAAGTATGTGCCAAATCGTTATCTCGTCTTTAGCTGCCCCATCCTTCTGCCGCCTGATTTCTGCATACGCTGTGTTGCCTGGCTACCTCTTCTATCATGCCTGCCACAGGAGGCTGACCTCTCAGCAATGGCGCTGGAGCCACGCAACACCCGTGTGGTGTTGGGCCATTCCGGCGGCGGCCTGGTGTTGTTTGACTTGAAGAGCGGCAAGCCCACCAGCACAGTGAGTGTTGCATGAGCACCCGCTTCAGGTCTCAGGCTATCGATTACGCTGCTGCCTTGCCACAGCTTAATGCTTGCGTCACGAGCAGGGGAGTGCACCGCCGGGTTCTGGTTGTCTCCAAATCGGTTTTTGACAGTCCATTGCTGGCTGTTCTCCCATGGTGACCGCTGCCCTGCAGCTGGACACTGGCGGTCGGGGTGTGGTGGCGCTCTGCGGGCCCACTGGCCGTGGCGCTTTGGTTATGGGGTCCGCCGATGGCCAGATCTCCTTGCTTGACTCTCGCACTGGCTACAAGCCAGAGCATAGCCTGCTTGCGCACCCCGGAGGGTTTGCTGGCCTGGATGCCGGCGGTGACCTAGTGGCCACCTGCGGCTACAGCAACCGCATGGGGCGCATTGTGTTGGACACATATGCCAAGGTGTGGCGTATGTTGGGCTTCAACGAGGGACTAAACTGTGGGAGCTAGCCTGGTCAATGTGTGGCAGGGCCTTGGGGTGTGGTTAGGATGGGCAAGGAGGTGGCAGGAGGTTGTGTTGCTCCTTTGGCAGCAGCATTGCATGATGAGGGGAGGGCAGCCGCTTCGCCACCATTGCCGTTTCACCGCGCCCTGGCTATGCCACCTTGGCTGGTTATCTTTCGTAGTGGGGCAACACCTCTGTGAGTGCTGTCGGAAGTCGTTTTCCGGTATCCAGCAATGCTTGCCTGCCTTACCCTGCCACCCTGCTCCTTTACCGCAGGTGTTTGACATGCGCATGTCACCACGTATGCTGTCAAGCGTGCCCTTTGCTGCCGCGCCATGCCTGCTTCGCTTCCACCCCCGCTTCAGCAACACCCTGCTGCTGGCCTCTGCAAGCGGCGTATTCACCTTGGCTGACGTGGCGGGCATGTCAGGTGCGACCTGTGCGGCTGCAAGCTCCTGTGGGTTGACGCCACCCATGATTGCAGATGTTCCTCCCCCCGCTTTGTGCTTCGGCCCTGTTGATGACTCGCCTAATACTGCTTTATCTCCTGCTGCTGCTGGCCCCTGCAGCCGCCGCCCTGTATCAAGTGGAAACGGAAGGCGACATGCTAGTGTCAGCAGCCATCAGCAGCTCGGGGGAGTGCATCGCCTTTGGCGGCAGCGGCGGATACGTTCACCTCTGGGCTTACTCTGCAGATCCGGCAGTGAACCAGCTGCGCCAGGTAACCCGCAGCATATGTGCTCGTCGTTATTGGTGATTGATGTCGTCAGCCATTAAACAATGGCCTGCAAACTGTCTGGCTGCTCCCAGCTTGCACAACGTGCCGGCAATTCTCTAGCCTTGAGTTTGTGCATTAGAGTCGCATCGAGTTTGCTGTGCTATGAGGCGCGAAGGCGGAACAAGGCAAGCGTCGATGAAACCGACATGCAGTCTTCATGACCTGCTATCCTACCTACCCTGTACTGCTGCTGCAGCCGTTGGTGGTTCCCGAGCCTCCCACTCCAATGGTCAGCCTAGGAGAGGAAGATCCCCTGTGCTTGGCACCTACCTTCTTCCCTTGGGATTCTGGCGGTCTGCTGTCTGATGTGGAGCCGTATGAGAGCGTCAGTGTGGGGCTGCCTCCACGTGTGGTGGACGCATCATTGACGAAGGACATGAAACAGGTGGGCCCCAGCTGCGTGGGTGGGTGGGTGGGTGGGTGCGTGCGTGGACCATCTGCCAGGTGTTGGTTGCAAGCTGACCTTTAGGGGATGAAAGAGCTGCTTGCGTGCTCAAGCACCTTGGCTGCTTCCTCAGTCATGTTTCTGGAGCATTGCCCCTGCCAAGGGACATGTTTGGTGCATGTGACCCCTCGTACGCTGCGTTTTGAATCGCTTTACTTGCTGCTCCTCAATGGGGGTTGCAGTCTGACTTTGTGGGATACATCCAGAACCCGCACTATCAGCGGGGCGCTCCATATGGTGCCGCAATCCGCGCCGTAGCCGCATATCGCAACCAACGGGTGCAGCCGCGGCCTGGCGTCGAGCAGCTGGGTGAGTGGGTGTTCCATGCTTGATCAACAACACAGCACGGCACATTGGCCTTTGTAACTTGATCCAAAGATGTAAAGGAGTTCAAACCTTGCTTTCCCTTTAGTTTCTTGAAACTCTACTTTCTTTTTCTTGAATTCGTTTTTTGTGGTACTTTATATAATAGACAAAGCATATTATACAAAACATAGTAGAAACAAAAAATATAATATTTCGTTTTTTGTTGTGCTCTATATGATACACACTAGAGGCAACAACTAAAAGTTTAGATTCTCGGAAAAAAAACTATCGAAGAATTTGAGAAGACTTCTCCAAAGAGAGAGTTTAAAACTCGACTCATATTGAATCTCATGTTGAATCAAAATTACAGGATGGTTTTTCAAGGTTTGTTGTAGAGTATTGTAGTATTCTGTTTTTTATAAGAGTAATTTACAGGATTCCATTTGGTGGTGAAATTTAATGCGAGCACTCGTACATGTGGTGTATTTGCAACGCACCATTGTCACTGGCACACCTTGCTCCCTGGAAACCCTGTCTTCATCACCGCCGTTATCGTCTTGCCCCTTAAAGCATGCTGCAGAGGCTGCACGTGCGGATCGAGCGCGCCGGCGCGCTGAGGCTGGCGGTGTGATGCTGCCTGGACGGTACAAGCGGGTGGCCATCAAGCAGCAGGCGGGGGTGCGGTTTGAGGAGTTTAACTTCTCTTACTACAACCGCACCCCTTTCACGGGTCTAGAGAATGACTTGGCCAATTGCTACACCAATGCCCTGATCCAAGTGAGGAGGCAAGGCCCTGAGTGTGGATAAGGCCTGAGTATGGACGGCCTTCATGGAGGCGTGGCACAGTTGCATTGCCACATGTGATTGTGAATGTGTGAGATCTCGAGGTCTTTAGTCCCCCACCTCTCCTGTTGCTGCTGGCAACAAGCCATGCGCCGCTGTTCCTCACCCTGCTTTGCCTGCCTCTTTTCTGCTGCAGGTTTTGTTCTTCACCCAATCCACCCGTGATGCTCTGCTGCAGCATGTCCCCGACCCAGCTGCAGAGTTCAGCCTGACATGCGAGATGTCGCTGCTCTTCCGCATGCTGGCCACCGCTGCATCCGGCACAGTCTGCCAGGTGGGGGTGCAGCGGGGAAGTTATGCAGGGTTGTGCAGGGTTATTTATGAAGGAGGGAGCCCTGCTCAGAAGACCTGTAATAAGCTTTGCCTACAATATGCGATATACTGTCCAACCTTGCGTGTGTGTCTGCTGATTCAGTCCTTAAATCCTTTTTGGGCTCGGTGATTGGATGTCCGGCTACTTCTTCCATCTGGCATGTTACGCTTTCTTCGCAACCTCAACCCCCAATTCCCCTGTTATTGGAACAGGCTGCCAACCTGCTGCGTGGGCTGCGCCAGAACAAGGAGGCAGCTGGGCTGGGCCTGCTGGAGGGGGTGAAGGGGGAGCGTGGCGCTTCAGACATAGAGGTGGGCGACTGCTGCCAGACTGCTGCTTACACCTGCTCCCCGTCTGCTTGCCTGTGACTCGTTTGTGGCTTTCCCGCCTGTCTCACCATCGCGCGTACCAGGCCATATCATCTGCCTACCTGTGGCTCCGCTTAATCGCTTATCTTCCCGTTGTGGCTCTAGGTGGAGGCAAAGAAGGAGCGTAGTCTGTCAAAACGAGTGCAGAGCCTGTCCCGCTTTTTGCTGGAGGCTTTGAATAAGGAGGGCAGTGTGGGTGCGTGTGATAACGCTGTGTTTGCCGCTGCTATAGCACCAGCTCCGTGCAGCATGTTGGGTTTTCTGGGGGCTGCTGGTGGACATACTACTGTGCGGTGTTTCCAAAAGGCATGATCCATCTGATCAGTCAGCTGCACTTACAATGCACAAGCATGCTTGGCACTCACATTTCTGCCTCGCTTCTCCCTTTCGTTGATTGCATTACTCTGTTTCGGTTTTTTCCGCAGGCGGGCGGCAGTCCTTTGTGGAAAGCGTGTACGGGCTGGTGCAGCAGCAGCGTCTGCAATGCCTGTCGCGGCCCAACCGCCCCGAGCAAATAAGGGAGAGCTGCATCTTCCAAGTGGATCTGCAGTACCCTGCACCCAAGGACAGGTCCATCTTTTCGGCATCTTCTAGAATCTCTGCTGCCGGGTCCACCCCCACCAGCCCCGATGCACCAGCAGCAGCTGCCGCGGCTGCATCTGCCACATCGGCGGCAGGTGGGCGGCCCAGTTTTGCGGGGCTGCTGCAGCAGTCACTCAAGATCCAAAGCGAGATGCGGGCGTGGTTTGATGAGGAGGTGAGGGGACACCCCAGCTGGCTCATAGCATCCCAGTACCGGGTACCACAGCCTAGATTTGCTGCTTGTGGGGCTGGTCGCCAATTTGCGTAAAAGTAAAAACACCCACAAGTACAACCTGCCCCAGTGCCCCTTGTTCAAGGGAGCATCAACTCTGCCCCGCTGTTCATGGCCGTGCATGATGAGCATGTTCTGTGCTGCCCTGTTGTGATGTGCAGGTGAAGTATCAGTACGTGCGTCAGACGCGGGTGCCAAAGAGCCTGCCTCAAGTGCTGGTCGTCAACTGCGGCTTGCAGGCATGTCTGCCACTACGCTGCCTGATTCCTGCCTTACGCCCCATGCCTGTGTCTCCGCTCGTGGTTGTGCACACCTCAGATTGCAGCGTGCATAGGTTTCGAAGAGCAGGTGTGCGATTGCCTGCCAGCACTGCTTGCCGTGGCAGGCAGCAGCCTGCTGGTCGCTGGCACTCCTTGCAGCCTGCCAAGTTTTGTCATGTCATTAGTCGTGCATGCCTCTTGCCTGATTGTGGTGCAGGATCGGGAGGACCTGCGCTGGTGGCAGCCCTATAGCTTCACCGCTGTGGATACAGAGGGCCAGCCGGTGACGCGGCAGCGTGCCTGGCTGCCTATGGCTGTGGCCGTTACAGCTGATCCCCAGGGATGGACGGTGGCTGTGCAGGAGGCGGACAGTGCAGAGGAGCTGTTGGGCGATGGTACTGCAGCAGTTTCGCCAGGTGGCAGTCGGGCGGTGTACGAGCTCACAGCAGTGGTGGCTCTGATCAGGCAAGTGGACATCCACAATGTGGGCGGTTGGATACAGGATGGCCCAAAGCAAAATTGATTGTTAATGTTACCCAGCGTGCGTTGTACGTCTACGGTCCATGACTGTCACCTGGGTCTTCTTGGGCTGTACGTGTGTTGGTGCAAGCGGCGATAATGGGCCCACGTTGCTGCCTAACTGAAAGATGCCGCGCTGCGTGCCATACTGCTATTCTAGGACAAGCTGTATAGCACGCTGGCACAGCCACTCAGGTTGCCTGAGCTCCTGTACTGGGCCCCTACCTGCAGGGACGAAGATGAGGCCGAGGAGGCAGGAAAGGACTATGAGGGGCACCTTATATCACACATAAAAGTGAGTCTCCTGTATCGGCAAGAAACGTATGCCCAGTAAGACAGCCAGGCAGGCAGGTATCGGGACGGAGAGCTGATAACGGCTCCGCTGCACTTGCTGGTGTATTGGGGGCACGGCGTGCGCATGGTGAGCTGACTTTTTGCTGCTTGGTTGTGCTGGCCGCCTGCAGGTGCCGCCCACCTACTTTGATGCACAGCAGCAGTCGCCAGCTAGCGGGACGCCTCACTCCCTGTCCCGCACACCTTCTGGCAGCGATTCTCAGGCGGCAGGCGGGATTGGCGGCATGGCCAGCGGCAGTGCACGAGGAGGTGGTGGCAGCAGCGGTCCCGCCACCCCACGCAACCCTGCTCCAGTGTCGCCGCATGAGATTGCTTCGCTCCTCCTGCCAGGGGCGGGGGCTGGCAGCACACCGGCAGCTGCGGCAGCTCAGGTTGACGGCGGTGCCTCCCAGCTGGCCTCGCCTTGTCCATCGCACCAGGAGCAACAGCAGCAGCCACAGTCACCGCCTCCCCTGACGACCAGTGAGACGGAGGTCATACGGAACGCATCAGAAAGCCTGGCAGCTGCCATGGCAACACCACATGGCACCCCGCCTTACAAGTGCGTCCTGTAGGCTGTTGATTTATGTGTGTTGGGGCCTCGTGTTTATGTGTGTTGGGGCCTCGTGGGAGATTTGGCAGCCTTTAAAGTGCTGTTGCCGACCCTGAGTCATCATGATCTGCTAGGAGCTTCGCTTGAGCACGCTGGAGATGCCTGCCCATGCCTTGCCTCCCTGCTCCCTCGCCCCATGCTTCAGGTCAACCCACCGCTACAACTGGATGGTGATCAACGACTTCCACATCACTCCCAGCATGCCAGAGGAAGTGGGGGAGCTGTACGGAGGACAGAAGCTGCCCTGCCTGCTTCACTTCACGCAGGTATGCAGCGCAGCGGGCAAGAGGTTCTGGCCGGCCCAGGAACTCGTGCGAACAGCTTGTGAAACCTCGTCAAAGGGATGCAGCAAATTAGCCTGCAAGCGGCTGCGTTGTCCCCGTAGACCAACAGGTGGTTGTGCTGCACGGCTTTTTGGTTCTCAGCTCCTGGCCTAGCCTCACAAAAAGGTGCCTGCCCTGCTGCCCCCCATTGGCTTGTGTAGACGTCAGCGATGCAGCGGGCTGCCGAGTGCCCGCCCCTGCCGCCGGTGCCGGTTCTGAGCCAGGACGGGTTCCTGGCGCTCTGCCGCATGCCGCCGCTCCAGGTTGGTAATTCGGGACCAGAAGCCTGGGAGGCCAGCTCCCTACTTCTCCTCCCTCATTTTAAACATGATGATTCATGTTCAGTTGTGCTAATACTGGGAAACAACCAGTGACTCTACATGCTTCCTTCCTCGCCTGGGGTCCCTTTTTGTTGTCTTGCATTTTCATTTTTTGTTGTCCCACCTGCAGGGCCCCAAGGTGCGCCTGCACAAGCCCACCTTCACCCCCCTGGGACCCACGGAGCTGCCCCAGCCCGGATCCCTGTTTGCGCTGGATGCAGAGTTTGTGGCCTTTGCGCCGCCAGAGAAGGCGCTGCGGGGGTGAGGCGGCGGCTGCACCTGCTCTGCCTGCTCCCGTCCCCCCCCCCCCACACACACACACTCTCAGGCGGCTTGCTCTCAGCTACCTGCTGGAC
>JAAMXP010000158.1:0-50618 GCA_019693395.1 Ettlia oleoabundans
CACATCCCACCTGCTTGGTATCTGCAATGCTGCGCTGGATGGCCTGCATTGCCTCGATCCACTCCCGAACATCCAGAGGCACGTACTCGGGCACTGGCGGTGGTGGAGGCATTCGCTTTGCCTCCTCCAAAGCCAAGTCGACCATCTCACGCACGTTGGCCCCCCGCAAGTCTTGTTCTGGCTGCGCCAATGACAATGCGCATACGGGAGCGAATTGGGAAGGGGAGACATGCAAACAAAATATGCAGCCTCTGGCAACCTACAATAAAAATTCTGCCATGCACTGACATTACAAGCAACTGCACTGCCGCTCGCAGCGGAAACGCACCAGGCTGGCAGTGTCCATGCCATTGCCACCCAACGCAGAGAGCAGTTTCTCCACAATGGCATCCAGCTCCGCTTTCGCATCTGGATATGGCGGCTGCAACAAAAAATAGATTGAAGCTGCACAGTAAGCAACACAATGCACAGCAGACAAAGCAGGTCCGGCCAGCGAATGGCCAGTGGCAAGTTGGTAAACCATGGTGGAGCAAATTATGCCAAGAAAGCACCCACCTCCTTGTTCGCAATGCGTCGTTCAAGGTCAAGCAGGGCTTCCAGAGCTGCCAAGGTGGGGTTTGACTGGTCGCTCACACCCTTAACACGCCCCTGAGCAAGAGGGATTTGATCACTGCAGAAAGAAAACCAAAGCAGCGAAGGTTCATAAACAGAGCACCAGATCACGCTCAGCAGAACAAACAATTGCACATTACCATGGTGGTCGCTGACATTTTGTAAGCACCATACTTCATAGCAGCAGGAGCGAGAGCAAGCTGCTTAGCCCACCTGTACCAAGCCAGACGGTGCCAGACCTCGTCATAAATGTCCTCGGCAGTCTGCGCTTTTTCTGCGTCGTTCTCATCGCGCTTGCCCTCCAGCTCCTGTGGTTGCAATCAACCACGTGGGCAAAGAGTGTCGTTAGCAGTTGCGGTTTGATACCCATGTACTGTCACTAAGGTAAGGGTCATTTGACCAAATCAATGGCACGGACAGATGCCCCAAGCATGCCACCCCACAAACCCCCCGCCCCAGACCCTATGTGTGCCAACATCTTCACTCTGCATACCTCCTCTGCCTCCTCAATATCCCGCTGGATGGCTTGCATCGCCTCAATCCACTCTCGCAGGTCAAGCGGCTTGTAGGGGGGAGGCAATGGTGGCGGGTCTGGAATTTTCTTTGCCTCCTCAATGAGGTGGCGCACCATGTCTCGCAAGTCCCCACCCCGCTTAGTTTCCTGCACAAGTGGCCAGGGCTACGGGTCTAAATCGCTTCCCAAATACCAACAAGGACGGACTTGCGAGGGAACAGCAACAGTGGGCAGCACATTGGCAGGCCTGGATGTTGGCTGCTGCAAATGGGATGCAGACAGGAAAGCACGTGACTGACTGGAGAAGGTGTGCATTGTTGCAGGTGGTGGGCAGGGAAAGCAGCCGCATCTCCAGCAGCGCTCGGTTTCTGCCTTGTCAAACCAGATTACAAGGTTTCAGGCCCCAAAGACCAAACCAGCCTTGCAGTTCGGCTCAGCCGACTGAGTCACACAGATTTTGCCATCACTGGAAGGATGCAGATCCCACCTCAGGTCAATTTTGCCTTTTTCCCCATGGTGACCCGCCATGCAGCTCCATCATGTTTCAGCTGGCTGCCTCAGCACCCGCACAGGCAAGAAATCGAGTCCTTCTGCCTCACCTGCTCCTTCTCCTCCCCAAAGGCATTGAAGGGATGATGAGCATCCAGCCCCTGCTTGCCAAGGTCCCCAAACAGCCGGGCTATGACTGTGTCCCGCACCCCTTCCGCATCCTCAAGCGGCGGCTGCGCCAACCACCAGCCAAACAAACAAAGCGCCAAGTCAGAGCATGAAATTCGTGTGGGAGAATGAAGGATGCAACAGCTTGAAACGCAAGGCAGCACGTGGTTAGCATGCTAGGCATGGCAACAAAAAGGCATGGAGCTTGTCAGGAGCCCAGCTAGCCCACCGGGCAAGCTCAGCCTGCTGCCAACTGCACATCCAGGTGCCTTGTACCGAGCATCCAGGTTATCCCCTATTGGCACTCGTGCAGCTCTGTGTGAGTGATGCCGGTGGTATGTATGCCTCTCACCTGTTCGTTGCGTATGAAGTCCACCAATTCCCTAAGCGCCTTGACAGCGTCATTCACCGGTGCCACGCGCCCGCCAAGCTCCTTTAGCCGCTCCTCTACAAGTGGATACTGCTCGCTGCACACGCCGACAGTTACAAAGACAATGATACATAAATAGAATTCGCAACCGGGAATTGCTGTTGCAGATATAGATCGTGCTTCAGAGAGGTGCTCTGTGCAGCCAAATACGAATGGGTGGCAATATGCGGGAGGCACACGCAATGCAGGTGAGGGAAGCCCTGAACAGCTTGCACTGGCAAAAGCAGGCTAGACTCTGTCAAATACCTCGCCTCCGAGCAAAGAAGAGCCCGGGATGCGACGTTGATAACAGATTCCACCACAACCCTTTCACAATGACGCACATTTGCGCCTGCAGCGTCAGGCCAGTACAGGTTTCCCCCACCTGAGCCACATAATGCGATGCCATCCCTCCGCATCATCAGGGTTTGCCTCAGCCAGCTGCTGATTCACGTCGTCAATGTTCTGTTGCGCCTCCTGCTTGCAAGCAAAGCAGCAGATGTATGATGTGGCGTGAGATAGCGGGCAGCCAACCAACTGACTGACCCTGCTGTGCTCCAGATGAAACGACTGCATCTGAAACAAAGTGATAGAACAAAAGGAGACCGATATCACCCTGCTGCACTCTCCACTGTGCTGCATGGACCGTGAAAAGACAATCGGCAACCAAATTACCTTGACCGCTGCATTGACGTCGCCCCCAGACCCCTCCAAGTCGTAGATCCACAGCTGTATGTCCCTCAACAGATCATCGTAGTTTATTGTGACCAGCGACTCTTCCATAGCCTGCTCTATGGCAGCCTGCGGATGAAACAAATGGGCAAGCAGGCAGGCAGGCAAGAAAGGAAGGCATTGAGAGATTGATCACCAAAAGAACAGATTTGAAAGCAGGCCTGCCCCTTGGCTGAGCTGCCTGGGCATGTGACGGCACACCCTCCGATGGCCAGCCAGCCATGCAGATAGGTGGGCCCGTCTGGCCTGCCACCCCTGCTCAGCCTGCCAAGTAGTGCTGACGGCCTTTGGGACAGTGGGCCTTGGCTGGCTGGTTGGATGGCTGGTTCGTTTGCTGGCTGGCATGGCTGCGGCAGCATTGTGGGCAGCAGGGGTTCAGGACCTGGTACTGTGCGTCCAGGCTGTCATGCGCCCATGCCAGCTCAGCCTGCTGCCTGGCTGCAAACTGTGACTCTGCTAGCGCAGCCGCCACAGCCAAGTCATCGGTGCGGGTGGGTGGCGCTGGCGCAGAGGAGCTGGGGCGCATCGACCCGCCCGACCGAAGCGAGAGAGACATGCGGCTGAGGAAGCCAGATCGCTGCGGCTGAACATGCGGCGCTTGCTGTGGTAGGGAATCACGCCCCTGCTCTCGCTGCTGCTGCAAGAGCAAGGAATGCTGCTCTTGTGGCATGTGCGGCGGGTGTGGGATCGGCGGCGGTGGCTGCGCCCAGGGCGGAACTGATTGCTGCTGGTGTGGTTGCAAGAGCGCCGGCGGCGGCTGCTGGTCTTGCATAGCAAGCTGATAGGCAAGCGCCAAGTCAGCATCCAACCGCTCCTGCTCCTCTGCCGACACCCCATGCTGCTGGGAAGGGCCCGCAGAGGTGGCTGCTGCTGCTGCATCCAATACTGCCTCCCAGTCCCCCACGCTGCCCAGTTCGCTGTAAGATCCCCAGCTGCCCTCCTCGCCACCGCTGTCATCACCATCTACCTGCTCAGGCTGTGATAGGTCGAGAATTTCTCTTGGTCGCCGCGCCGACCGCCTGCCGCTGCTCGTCCCGCTCTGCGTCCGCACCAACCCGCTCTGCGAGCGACTGATCGACCGCCCAATGCTGCGCCCGGTTGTGCTGCGCCCAGTGCTGGGCGGACCGCCGCTGTGTGGGGATTGAAGGTAGCCTGAGTTACTGTAACCAGTCGTGAGGGAGCGACCACCGGGGCCCAAGCTGGGGCTAGGGCTCATCCCGCCACCACTGGGCAACTGCTGGAGCGGCAGCGGTGGAACTGCCGCGCCGCCAGCGCCGCGCCCATCCCGCGGCGGAGGCGTCCCCTCCGCCTCCCTGGCGGCCTTGCGCTTGCCGAAAAACTTCCTCATCGGCGCTGCTGCGCCCTGCAAGGCCACAAAGGGGACACCTTTGCGCGACGCGGAGAGATAGTTGGGGGTGTCGAGCGTCCCTTCCCCTCTCTTAGCCCGTTGCCTGCCCAGATACAAACCCAATCTATTGCTGAATCATACCTGGCGCTTTGGTGCCCGCCCGGCGAGCGCAACCCCCTAGTTGTAAACACAACAACCATGAAGTGTGAGCTTCAACCCTGCCCTTCAACCCTGGCTAGGTTCAAACGGTTGAACGAGTGCGGGACGCAGTGCTGCCGGGGGATTCCTGTTCCTGCTGCCCGTGACCCGCGCCAGGGAGGAAGGACCGACGGCTGGCGGGCGCAAGAACAGGCGCCGGGTGTTGGCATTCCCATCACTCGGCTCATCGTGCCGTTGCCATGCTCCCTTCATCCTCCTTGTAACCTCGGCCTGCCCGTTGCCTCTCTGTGCGGCATCCTCACTCACGTGCACTCGACAGATGAACGCCGCGCTCTCCTTTCGGGCCCAGTCTGCGGCCAGCAGCAGTGGTACGCAGCACAGCCAACTGCATGGCGGCCGTATTTTGAAGCCTGTGGAGCCGCCACTTGTGGGGTCCCCTGAAACTTGCTGCAGCAAGGGACCCAGGGTGCGCCAGCTATTGCGCTCCCCATCTTGCCCCGATTGCAGGTCTACCAGGCTATGCGGCACAGCGCCGGAGTGGCGGGAGTAGGATGTGCCGGCTGGCGGCAGCCCAGGTGTGTTTGGGCACAGCAAGTTGGAAGTTAGGTTAACCAGCACCCACTTTGCCTTTGAGCATATGAGACAAGCACACGCTTGTCAACAAACTGTGCTGCCCCAACCCCACCTTCACTGTGCAGTTTCGGGTGCGCGTGCAGTCGGGCAACGGCGTGGCGGCAGAGGAGGTGCCAGCGGGGAGCAGCAGCCGTGTTCACGCCCGGCCAGTGCTAGCTCCCCCCAACTGGGAATCAACCATGCGGGTGGCGCCACAGCTTTTTCCCCGTGGCCAGCATTCGACGCATGTGCCTAACCGCCTGCGCGTCTTTTCAGGCACCTCCAACCCGGCTCTGTCTCAGGAGGTTGCCTGCTACCTTGGCCTGGAGCTGGGCAAAATGAAGATCAAGCGGTTTGCGGATGGGGAAATTTACGTGCAGGTGAATTCAGCACGTGACAGCATGTATGCGGACAACTGCATGCTTACTTCCAACAGAAATGGTTGTATTGAAAGATGGTCGTTGCACTGTTGGCTGGATTGCCGCCTTTCTGTGTGCCGGTTTCATTTTCGGGAGCCTTGGTAACAAATTCAGGCTGGGTTCGCGTCAATGTTCCTGCGAAGCGCAGACCTGTTAGGTGCATGACGAAAAAAACTCTTGTGCACTGACCGCTCTCCTGCTGTTTTGCAGGTGGGGGAGTCAATTCGCGGCTGTGATGTCTTCCTCATCCAGCCCACCACGCCGCCTGTGAATGACAACATGATGGAGCTGCTCATCATGATCGATGCTTGCAAGCGCGCTTCAGCTCGGTCCATCACAGCGGTGCTGCCCTACTTTGGCTATGCGCGTGCCGATCGCAAGACGCAGGTGCGCCGGTGTACTGCAGCAGCATGGGTCTGGGGGTGCGGTGTCAACCAGCACTGGCAGGGCGCAGAAGGGAGTTGGAGGGTACCTGGGCAGTGATTGCAGTTTGAGTCGCAGAGCAGACACCGGTAACAAGCTTGTATAATCGTAGGCGCTATTGAGCACCCCGCCATGATTGTTCGTGCATGTAGTCATGTCTTCCATCTCTTTCCTCCTTATGCCTGGGCTGCTGCTCCATTCCTCCTGCTGCAGGGCCGTGAGGCCATCGCCGCCAAGCTGAGCGCCAACATCATCACGGAGGCGGGTGCTGATCGTGTGCTGGCCATGGACCTGCACAGCGGGCAGTGTGTAGGCTACTTTGATATCCCTGTGGATCACGTGTATGGCGACAGCGGTGCGTGGGTGCGGCTGCGTGCTCTCTCTACTGATCGGTTGTATGACAGTGGAATACTCTGTTTTACCCTTGGAGCTGTTGCTGCCGTTTCCTGATTCTGCCTGATCCATTCTGTGGATGTTGCGCAACACATGTTTCAACCTACACAATCAAGCCATACTCTTCTCTCCTCTACCAACGCTGCCGCTGCGCTTCTCAACTCGTCCCCCGTATTGCTGCCCCTTCCCTCAACCCGTACTGCCTGTCCCGCCTTGCAGTCATCCTGGACTACCTCTCCTCCAAACGCATTTCTTCCGGCGATTTAGTGGTGGTGAGCCCCGACGTTGGTGGCGTGGCGCGCGCACGTGCTTTTGCCAAGAAGCTGAATGATGCCCCACTGGCCATTGTGGACAAGCGGCGCAGCGCGCACAACGTGAGCGAGGTGATGAACCTGATTGGCGACGTGAGGGGCAAGGTGGCGGTGCTGGTGGACGACATGATCGATACAGCGGGTGAGCGGAGCCGGGTGGTTTGGGGAGGCGGGCCGTTTTTTGCTGAGGGTCGCCTGGTGGCTGGTGTTGAAGGAACAGTTCTGGGCTGGTGCTGCGGGTGGTGCAAGGGGGCTGGAAGCCAGTGGCAGATGGTGGGATGACTGTTGTTTACCTGGCGAGGCTGGTGTTGCGCTGGCAGGTGCTCTTGAGTCGCGCCAAGCTGGATGCTAGCTGAGCTGATGAGTTGCCTGAGGCTGCCCCATGCAGCAGCAGGGACGTACTTCAGCCAGCCATATGCACCCCACCCCGTGCCCTTGCTGTGCTCTAACTCCTTCCTTCAACCTGGCAGGCACCATCACCAACGCTGCCAAGGTGCTGCATGCGGAAGGCGCACGGGAGGTGTATGCCTGCGCAACCCACGCCGTCTTCTCGCCGCCAGCGGTGGAGCGCCTGTCCAGCGGCGTGTTCCAGGAAGTGATAGTGGCAAACACCATCCCCTTGTTGCCAGAGAACCAATTCCCAGAGCTGACGGTTCTTTCTGGTGAGTGAGCGAGCGTGGATTGGTGGGCGCTGTCCTCCACTTCTGCGGCAGCCCTTCTGTCAGTTGGGCGTTCATCAGTTGCCATCTTATGGCAGTCAGACATGTTTGTTGCTGTTGGCCGTTGCTGCGAAAAGCAGCAGAGGTTGCAAAGGCACTGCTGTGGAAGCTCCGCAGCAAACCACTTTGAAGGCGGCGTTGGATTGTGTATAGACTGCCCAGTGTTGCAACGCCTGGAAATGGAAGCCGCTGTGCTCTCCAGTGCATGCTATCAAGCCCACTGGTCCCGTGGATGTCTTGCTCTGTTGACCCCGCCTGCTGCAGTGGCCAACCTTCTTGGGGAGGCCATCTGGCGGGTCTACAATGCCACCAGCGTAGCTGCCATTCGGGAATGAGCGCATTGAGCGTTGGCAGCACTGCCGCCCGGGCTGCTGAGTCGCAACACTGGTGTCACCGAGAGAGCGGGCCGGCCCACCTTGCCCAAGCTTGACTGTCTGGCAGCGCCCCGTTCCAACCTTACCGTGCCCACGCACATTTGGCATTGGCACGCATTGGGCATTGTGTGTTGAGGCGGCCCCTTCGCCACTAATCACCGTGAATCGATAGCTGGGCACTACTGATGAGTTGTGCCCTTGCATGCTGCCCCATTTGCTAGCACTGCCAGCCTTCTGGCCAGCTAGCCGTGGCATGTATCACGATATAATTAAGTTTACTGACTTCCTTGTCTCTTCTTGTTGTGTTTGCCAGTGTTTTGACTCCTTTTTTGTCCTCCTCGCAATTCCTGCAAGTTTTCTGTTCGCCAACTCCTGTCCTTAACGTCTTTCCCGCCACCAAACCATCCCTTGCTGCTGCTGCCTGCCCTTGAGCAGACTTACTTTCTACATTGGTGCACCCATTCTTAGGCCCCGCCACTGGTTGGTGGCGGTGGTTGCGTGCACTGTAATCAGCCACCTGCAGTGACAGCCTCATCCTTGAGCCGCCGATTCACCTCCCCGAAGCACAACAGAAGGGACTTCGCGTGGTTGCAACCTCAAATATGTGGTGCAAGGGCCTGGTAACTGGCAGGTGCGGCAGCTGCAACCCCATGCAAGGCAGCCCTCACAGCTGCCAGTTCCAGGCAATGTCAATGACGCTTCGGTCCGGTGAGACAGCGTTGACTTCTGCCACCCTCACCGCCTGGCCGTGCAGCAGGCCCGACAGCTTCTGGGCAGACCCCAGCATGCGCTCCATGCAGCTCTTGTAGCGTGCGTCGCTGACCGCAGAGTCCCGAAGCAAACGTCTGCAACACTGGCACACACAGCCAGCAGGCCAACTAGCGGCAACTTCTACGATGACATGCACGCATATGCACACGGTTGGTAACTTCTTGGACAGCGTGGCACATGACCCTTTTGCTTGGCAAGCGGGGCCAGCTGGTGTTCGCGCTTACTGCTTGCTTGCTAGATGTGCTACATGCACCATGCTGTCCCGCTGAGTAATCCAAGCTTCTACTCCTCAGTACGCCCCTCCTGCACCTCCCACAGCTCACGCAGCTAACCCACCGCAGCATGACCTTGCGCTCCACCTGCGTCCGAAGTGTCGCCAGCTCCTGATCCTGCCGGCGCCGCCGCTGCAGGGCTGCCAGCACCTGGCCACCCAGCTGCTGCACCGCTACGTACAGCTCATCCCCTGACACATTGAGAGGCGCGCAAAGCAGCCCAGCAGTGCTATCTGCTGCACAGCCACCCAGCTGCTGACTGGCGCTGCTCCCTGCTGCTGAGCTGCCATCCTTGCTGCCATCACGGCTGCTGGGGCTGGCCTTGCCACTGCCAGCGCCACCCCTGCTCTCCTCCGATATCGGCCGCAGCATGAGCGGCAGGTCCCGAAATCGGCCGCTAACTATTGGCCCACGATGCGCCGCTGCCGCTGCCAAGCGGTCTAGTGCATGTCGGTAGTCGGGAGCCAGTCGTGCCTCTTGCTGCTGCGGATAGACCATTGCAAGTCCCAGTGCTACCGCTACTGCGCCTTCCTGCGATTTGATCGTTGCAAGAAGCTGTTGACGCTGGCGGCAGTGTTCGGCATCAATGCTGCCAAGGTGCCTGCGGAAACCGTAAACACAGCATGGGAACAAACTCAAGGCGGACAATAAGGCAGCCGGGCAGCCTTGATGCCAGGGGCAAGCCGGCCACTGTGATTGTGTCTAGAAATGGGCGGGTGACTTGGCCCTCTCTGCCTTGTGATGCGTTGAACCAGGCACCAGGGCGCCATCAGCTGGGTCAATAATAGCTTGTGTAATCAGCCAGGGGCCTTGTTGCTCACCTTGCCCAGGCCTCCTGGCTGCCATCTGCCGCCAGCCACACGGTGCCCAAAGCATCAACACCACTGGCCTGCCCCACCATCAGTTTCAGGCCAGAGAGGTCTGGAGGCGGGAGAAGGCTGTCGAGCGTGGCAACCATACGCTGCAACAGTATCAGCTGCTGCAACACGCCCGCAGACGCCGCAGGCTCGCCAAACCCAACAGAGACGCGCCGGCCCAGACGCAGTGCGGTGCGCAGAGCGGCTAGTTGGTGTTGTGCGCTGCTCTGCACAGCAGCAAAAGCATGTGGCGGGTGAGGCAAGAGGGTAGGGGTGGAACCGAACTGAGATCACAGGAGCAGAAGGGCAGGATCTTGGGAAGGCTTCTCACCTGCAACGTCACCTGACCCAGGCAGGTGGACCACGTCAGAGAGGGCTGCCAACTGACAAATGGCAAGCTGCACAGCGGCATCCAGCCGTGCCCCACGACTGGCAGCGTAGCAAAGAAGAATCGCAACAGGAACACAACAGTCCTCACTCCCACCTGCAGTGCCGCATGCTGGTGCATAGTCTCTACTGCCTGCGGCAAAAACTCCCGCAGGCTCACAAAGCGGTTGTACTGCTCCGCCGCCACATCATCTTCTGCCCCAACACCAAACCGGCTGGGCAGCCCCAGCGCTGCCAGCAGGCTGCCGAAGGCTTTGCGTGTTGAACCGCTCATCGCTTCGCCGGGAGCCCCACGGGTGGGGGGTGGCAGAGTGAGCACCACCTCCCGCAGCCCTGAAGGCTCCGTGCCGGCAGTTGCAGCTCTCGCTTTGGATGTGGGATCGGCATCGGGGGGACCGGGTTTGCTGCCAGCCGGTTCTGCTTCTTCTTGTTCTGCTGTTGCTGCTGTTGCTGCTGGGCTTCCAGGACTGCTGGTCATGCCCCCAGCGCTGCCGCTGCGCACGAAGAAGTGAAAGCGGTACGGCAGGGGCACCTTGGAGCCAACGCCTGCTGCTTCTACATACTCATGCAGCAGCTTGAAGCTGCGTGTATTTGCATCCTGCAAGAGGACATGCATACCGAACAAGACGAGAAAATGGTGGGGCACCAACATGTGTGACAAGGGGCCAGCGGTCCCTGGTATCTGACCGAGCTGCAAGCAGGGGTAAGTGCAAGTGCCAACATGATGTCAACGGCTAAGGAGGGCAGGCTAGCTAACTTGGTACGTAACTTGGTACGAAAGGGCACAACTTCACACTAGCAGTCGATCACTGCACAATACATCAGCAGTTCAGCCAACCTTGGCAGCCTGGTGGTCTTCGAAGAGGTCTGGGTGCACCCGCTTGTAGATGGCCCTCAGAGCCGCCTTGAGGCTGGGCAGCTCCGGAGTCGAAGAGCTCCAGCACCGTCTGCTCAGCGCCAGCTGCGAAGCAAAGAAACAAGGGACGTGTATGCGAAGAGCTGCGTAGATTGAAGCAGAGCAGTAACCACAGCAGGATCGCACCTGCACCAGAGGTGTGCCGAGGCGGTGGCATGTTTTGGCGGCGGCATTCATAGTGTCGCAGGGGCCGTCAGCGCCCCATCGGTCGTGTTATTTGGTGTCGTGTGGATATACCCTGCCTTTTTCAAAGATTCTGCGAGCAGGCTGCCAGGGAGCGTGGAGGGCGCGTCTTACTTGCGACAAGAACGTGCGCCAAACACGCTAGGTCAGGTTCGAAGCTACGAATCGTGTCCGCACATTCGCCATGTGATTGTTTCCCTGTCCTCCTGCTCTCTGTCTCCCATGTACTGCTTTGCAGTACCAAGGCGAGTAGGAGCAGTCGGGGCCCTCGGAGGCGTCCTCACATGCTTTACATGTGGAAGTAGTGTCGGTTATCGTTCAAAATAGTCTCATGGCAGCAGAATTGGATGCCGCTGTCCTCAGCACCGTGTTTAGCCGGCTGCCGGGGAATAGCCTAGCCGTATGTGCGCAGGTGCACAAATCTCGGATGTGATGTGTGGACGCTGGGGGTTGTGTGACAACGGCCACCTGCTTGGGCGTTGGCGGCAAGGCGGAGGTCCCCGCCAACGCTGAGTGCTGGTAACTCGTGTCCTGTGTTTCATCATGGTGATGTTGCCTCCTGCAGGTTTCGAGGATATGGAGGAGCGTAGCCTATTCAGAAACGCTATGGCAGCAGCAGTGCCGCCGCCTGGAGCCCCATGCACACCTGGCTAGGGATGACCTGCTTCCTGGTAACCCGTCACCGTACTTGTGTAGTTGCCTGCCCATGTTCTCCTCACATTGCGGGAGGGCAAGGAGGGTATCTGTAACACCGCTTTCCATTTGCTGCAGATTTTGGCGGCAGCCATCGGCGGTATTTTGCCTGGCGCTGGCCGCTGCTGCGCCGGCCAGTGCAGCGAATTGTTGTGGAGCAGGAGCAGGGGGAGGACCACCAGGGCCCCCAGATTGCCACATACCCAGCCACCTCCTTCCTGCCTGGCAGCAGCGAGCAACACAACCAAGGCGAGCGTGGCGTGTGCAGCGTGGTGACGCAGCCTGGCACATGGGTGCAGCAGGCCGCGCTGTCGCCAGTTGGCGGCTTGCTGGCCTTCTCTGAGATGTCGCCTGTTGCCGGCGGTCAGCTGGATTGCCAGGTGGTGGTGTCGGATGCTCGGACGGGCCAGCGGGTGTGCAGCATTGCCCTTGAAGTGCCTTTGCCGCCCTTTTACTACTACTGGACGGCTTGTGGCACACGCCTCCTTTTTCTCAGGTGATCCCATTTATTCCAGTGGTGATTGGGGGAGGGTAGTGCGGTCTGCTTGAGACCAGCAACAAGCATCGACTGCCCTGCTTGCTTGCTTGCTTGCTTGCTTCTTGCTTGCTTGCTTGCTTGCTTGCTTGCTTGCTTGCTTGCTTGCTTTTTCTATTTGCTTTTTGATGCATGTTTTACCTCCCTGCTGCCCGACCTACCATGCCATTCCATGCTGTGCCATGCAGCAACTGGCAGGGTGGCGTCGTTGCGCTAAGGGCTGTGGATCTGGCACCAGCCCTGCTGCCTCCCGTGCCCCCTGGCGCCCCGCAGCGCGTGCCGCCCAGCGAGGTCCTGCTGTGCACAGCGCGCCCCCTCTTCCTAGCTACCAGCCCCACATCCACTCGCCTTGTCTGGCATGGCGGCACTCGGGAGCTGGGGCTGTGCGATGCCGCCACCGCCACCGCAGAGGATGGCAGCGAGGAGGATTGCTTCTATGCAAACCCGGTGCCCTGCGGCAGCCAGGTGGGTGGTTTGTTTGGCATATGCGAATGCAAAGATGGAGATGTTTGCTGGGGTACGGACCAGTTCGACAGCCTTGGCCACGTTTGGGGCTGCATATTGCTCAGCTTGGAAACTCCATTGATCCTGCACCTCGTGTATCAACTGACACACTCATGCCCCTCATGTTTCCACCTAACACACCCTGCCTGCCAGCAGGCCCCCCAATGGATAGTTGATGCCAACGGCGCCGACTGGCTGCTGATGCCGGTGATGCACCCACAGCCAGCAGATGGAGAGGCGGGCTGCCTGGTGCTGGCTCCGCTGGCAGGCATTGCGCAGGCGTTGGAGGCGGAGGGAAGCCGCCTATCCCCCTCCCTGCTCCTTAGCATCAGCCAGCAGGTGCGGATTGAGTGGCAGCCAAGGACCCAGGGCCCCCCCGCCAGCTCAGGTTCAACTTGTTACGCAGCTTATGCCTGTATTGCTTGCAAGGTTCCAAGAGTCGTCGCTGTGCCATTAAAGGTGTATCATGTGCTTATAGCAGTGCTAGCAGGTCATGGCATTCATACTCAATAGTTCACCGTATTGCCCGGTTCGTGTGTCGTTTCGCTTACTGCCTCCTGAGCGGGTGCCGGCAAATGTCTTCTCTTACAGGTGGCCCCTTTCAGCAGCTCACGTGACATTTTGTATGCTGCCGTCCCTGATGGAGCCGCCATGGTTGCCTGGTGCGACCGTGGTCAACTGCACATCTGCTATCGAGCCAGCGGCGCAATCCACCAGATCTACCCACCTCCCCACCCGCAGCCACCCCAGCAGCATGGGCAGCAGGGTTCACAGGGGCAGGGGCCAGAGGAGCGGCAGCAAAATGGTGGTCGAAGTGGAGGTGGCGGTATGCCGGGGCAGTGGCTGGGCGGTACTGTGCTGGCAGTGCAGTGGAGCCCAGACGGGCGGCGCCTGCTCTTCCTAGTGCGGCGAGGAGGTCCGGGACGTGAGTAGTTATCACCCTTGTAGCTTCCAACAGGTCGCAGTAAGCTCGTTTGGCAAGGGGCTGCCCCAAGAAGCAGGAGCTGCCCTTCATTATTTTTGACTTGTCGGCATGCCCACTGCCTGCCCAACTGCGTGCCTGTTGGGTTGCCGCCTCAGCAGCCCTGCATGGTGGGGGTGCCCTCCAAACCGCCCTCCTGCTGCGAACCAGACCGCCCTCCTGCTGCGAATGCCACATGCAGCCCTAGTTACTTTGTCCAAGAACCCGCGCTTCCGCTGGGTGGTGTATGATGCGCCGACGGTGCCACCGCCACTGGCCGCCCCCGAGACGGCTGCGCCCGGCTGGCTGGGCACCCTCACCTTCTGCCATGCATTCAACCCCACGCTAGAGTTTCTTGACAGGTACGGCAGCGTTGTGCAATTGTTTGGGAAATACTTTGATACATTATCAAACTCAAGTAGACTTTCTATCCCGTGCAACTGTTGCATTAGTCATCGACCTTGCACGAGTCGGTTGAGTATTGCTACTGCCCAACCTCCGAACAAGCGATTGGCAGCAGCAGTTACCACCCACTGCAAGGCTCAGACGTGCAAGCTGGCCAGGTGGCAAGCCTGCATTGGTCAACTGCTGTGCCAGTACCACATCATGACATCATCGCCATCAACAATCCCCATAACCAGCTCTCCAAGATTTGAACCGATACATTACCATTGGAACAACATCAGCATCTCCCCACCTGTGGCAACATCACTTCTCCATACAGATACCTGCCCTTCTTCGACCAGTACTCGCGCAGCATGCGGCTTTGGGACCCCACAAGCCGTGCCTTCTGTTTCGCCTCCCGCGGCAGGCCCTCAGGTCTGACCAACTGCCTGGCCTGGCAGCCAGCTGGTGGGCCAGCGGTAAAACACTATGCCGGGAGATACACACCAAGCCAGCTGATGTGCTGGGGGCCAGCACACCAGGCAGGGTCAAATGTAGCATGCATTCCTCGTAATGCGTGTTTCCCTTGTACGCTTCAGTTGGTCGGCCTGCTAGCCAAACTGTGAATGCAAATGATGGCTTTCTAAGGAAACCCTGAGCATATTGGGCCCGTCCGCCACCCTGCAGTGCCCGAGATATCTGACGACCCCAACATCAGCGTGCAGCAGGTGCCCCCAACATCAGAGCAGCCCAGCGGCAGCCCAAAGGCCGCTAGTATGGTAGGCAGCAGCCGGCTGGCGTCGCTGGCCATGGTGGAAGCACCTGCCCCGGTGTGGCTGGGCCCAGGCAACATGGCATCCTGGAGCTGGCAGTAACGCCTGCTGCTTGACGCCCAGTTCAGCTGGCAGTGAACCGGCTGGTTGAAACCCCTGCCGAGCTGGCAGCCTTGACCACTTACAGTAGGTCCCACAAATGAGCACGCTGCTTGTTTCACAACTTGCGTGCATGCCTGCCTTGCGACTCTACCCTACTGCCATCAACCAAGCCTTTCTCAGCCGGCATGTAACCACCACACCAATGATGCCTTTTGGCAGCTACAGCAGGCTGCATGATCTCAACCATCCCCAGCCACACCAGAGCTTCCTTACAGGGGCAACAAAGCAGTCCCATCCACATCTGGCCGCTAATTGTCCTGGGCTTCGCCTCACTCTTGCATGCCGTCTGCTGCTGCTGCCCCCTCCTCTCCCTGCTGCTCCTGCTGCTGCTCCCCTTGCTGCTGCTGCTGCTCGCCAGCCTTGTCACGCGGCAGTGCATCGCGCATCGCCGCCACCTCTGCTTCTAGCCCCCGGCATGCCGCCTCAATCTCAGCATTCTTGTACACCATCCCCAGGTACTCGCTCTCCAGCTGGCCCAGCTCAGCCCCCGCCGCCTGCTGCTGCAGCTTGCGCTCGCGGTTGAGGTCGTCCACTTGGCGCCTCACCGCCGCCAGCTGCTCCTGCAGGCGAGCCACAAATGAGGACAGCTCCTCGTTGTGCATGCGCCAGGCATCGGGACCAAACTTCAGCAGCAACTCCAGGTTGAGCAGCCTGCATAAAAAGAGGAGGATGCGAGTAACTCAGATGAATGGACAGGAACAGAGTGGGAGGGGCAAGGGAGGGGTGGAAAGCATGTTCTCATTTGCCACAGAGTGTGCAACAGCAGGCCGCGGCCAACCCGACCCTGCTGACGTGACAATTTTTGCTTCCCCAGCAGCACAACTTGGCCCTAACCACCCTTGCCTTCTGTATTGGTGCCACGGCTGCACATATAGGCATCCCCAGCGTGCCCAACTGAGTAGCAAAGAACCCACCCACCCCCAATCTCTCCCACACCCGCCCACCTGTTGTATTGGTGCTCCAGCTGGGCATGCGCGTTGTTCAGAGCGGCGCGCCAGGATGCATAGTCGTTGCGCTTGCTGGGGTGAGGGGGGTCCAGGTTGTACCGCGAGGTGTCCATGGCCTACAATACAGGCAGTACAGATGGCAGGGTAGCAAGCCGGGGAAGCGGCATAAGCAAACAGAGCAGGAGTGTGAACAAGCTGGTGACGAAAGGCACCACAAGCATAGACCAGGCACTTGCGAGGATTCAGAACATGAAGATGGGAGGCGACCCCAGGTCGATTGAGAGGGGCTAAAGCCAAGCAATCAAATTTGCAGTCATCACTATTTGCTAGATCACTTCAACTCCGTCAAACGCAACTGAATGGCAGCGCAGCAGCACGAGGACTCCTTGAATCGGCGGATAACAGTGCAGCAGAGGGAGCAAACCGTGTCGCTGGCCGCTCACCTGCATGCCCTCCCCTGCTGCCACGCGCGCCATCTCCTTCTCCAAAAGCTCGTTGCCCTGCAGCTTGACAGGAGCAAGTGGGAATCTGGTAGACAGCAGCACCTTCACTGGGGTGAGATGAGCTATGCATGCGAAACCGTTGAAAAAAGGAGCAGCAGCCAGTCCCTCACCTTGAACCGCGACTCAGGCAGCGGATCCATATCGTCAAGATAATCTGAAGGCCTCTTGCTGCTACCACGCATCTGCACGCCAGTCCATATTAAAGGCAGCAGATGTGGGGGTGCCCAAGACATAAGGACGGCTGCCAGTGTCACCGACCAGGCGGGCGGGAGGCAGGGCAGAACAACGTGGCATTGTAGGGCAATTGAGATGGCGCCGCGCATACGCACCTCCTCTTCGATCAGCTTGTCCACAGCCTGTTTTTCCGCGGGCGTGAGGCTGTCGACATAGGGCAGCGAGTCGATGAGGTGCTGGTTGCGTCGCCAGCCCTTTTGCTCGCCATGTGCTGCCGCTGTGAGTGCAAGGGGCTGTGTCATCGCGTGTTGCTGCTATGTAAGGAAGGGAGAGAACACTTGGAGGCTGTAAACAACCTGATGAAGGTTCTCGGGGGTAAATAATTTTTAAGAAGGTTGATGGTTGTGATGTCGTTGTGCCGCACGTGTTTCAAGTTGTCCAACAGCGCCCAGCAATACATGCAGCAGGTACCGTGGGAGGACACTATTCTCCCGCCCGATTGGCAATTTGGAAGCGTCTTGTAAGCACGTCGTTGGTGTAAACACGATCGATTACGCCCTCCGCGACCCCTCCGACATGGCTCCCGAGTCAAAGAGGTCCAAAGGCGGCGACAGGGCGGGATTTCTGAACGTTGCGCGCTCCGCGGCAATCTCCGAAACCATCAAGAAGGAGGAGAGGTGATGGAAAGCTTAGTCAAGGCGCATGTCGTGGCAGATTGCGAGGTTGCCGCCCATACTTCTCCAGGCTGCAAGGCCTGTCGACCTCCCGTACTCATGCATTTTGCCTGGTGCGCCATTGTATGCAGGGTCCTCCACCAAATGCTGCAGACGCAGATTGAGCTGGGGCGAATCGTGCTGCCAGAGGTGGACGACGCGCAGCAACCCGGCACATCCACAGCAGCACACAGCTGCGCAGCCGATATTGCTGCAGATCCCAGCACCGTGGACAGGAAGGTTGCCTGGCTGCTGGAGGCGCACCGAGTCACAGGCGAGCCACTGCTTTGGGGCGGTACGCCGGCAGGCATAGCAGCGCCAGGGAGCAAGGAGGCGCAGCAGGCGGCCATTGATGGCGGCAGTGCTGCAATCGAGGATGAAGAACAATGTGAGTCGGCAATGCGGGAGCAGATGCGGGGCATCAGCCGCACCCTTTGGAGCGTGGTGGCTTCTGGAACCAGCTCAGGCACAGGCAGCTACACCAGCCGCACTAAGACAGACTATCAGTACTCCCAGGAGGCAGTTGAGGAGATGAAAACCAGTGGGGAGCTGACAAGCGAGCACCACCGCCGGCGGGATGCCCACTCGGCCTACATGGAGGGCTCTGCTCGCGATGCTGTGCTGCGACGCAGTGCGGCGGCCAAGCCGCCGAGTGGGGCTTGAGTGTGTGGCAGAGAGGCGACAAGTCACATTCGGCTGCTACGCAGCGCGTCCCTTGTTTGTGAGATTGGTTCATCAAGTGACTAACAGTAACAATGCTGAAGGGCTGCAATTGTGGTTTGTAAATAACTTAGCAGTGGTGACACACAGGAGGAGCAGGTGGGGAACAAGCAAAAGTGGAGTTTAGCAGCAGAAGAAGCACGGAGGTATAAGCACAGCGAGGCAGCAGAAAGAAAAGATGCACTTGGTACAGACCGGTACCAGGCGGCAGAGGGCACAATCAAAGACCAGGACAGATCATATGTCGGCAACAATGTTTGGACCAGCATGTCATGTTTCGCCGCTACAAACCTTGACTTTAAAAAAGCGGCGGCTGCACTTGTTCATACCCGTGCAGAGCAGTGGACCATGCATCTCTCTCTGGCTCAGAAGTCAAGGGCCTTGTTCCTCTCTGTGCTGGAGGCTGACAGCAGCGCCCTGAACTCCTCATACGACAGCTGGCCGTCGCCATCTGCATCAAAAGCCGCCACCGTGCTGCCTGCAATCTGCTCTAGCTGAGCCGGCGACAGCCCACGCTTGTTAGTCTGTTGCAGCTGGCGTAGCATATCTTGCCGCGTCACGAATCCGTCGTCATCGACGTCATAAATGCGGAAGGCAACTGCATGTGGGGCAAGCGGGCAAGGAGCATGCAGGGGACAACGTTGTGAAGGTGCATACGTGAGCAGACAGGGTCCGTGTCAGGCTTTTATTGCACCTCACACCCTTCCTCCTGCACATTCCTCCCATGTGACGTTCCCGCTTTGCTCCTGCATCCTGCTCGTCTTTGCGGCTAGCCACTCCATGCTGTCTGGCAGTTGCATGCCTCGCTTGCCACTGCCCCACCCGCCACCTAAACTATGTCTCACATTGGAAGCGTGCCTCCTCATTTGCCAGTGCTGTAAGGGAGTCCAGCAGCGACCGCAGGTCCCGTGCATTCATGTATCCATCACCATCTTGATCGTACATCTCGAAAATTCGTGGAAGGAAGGGGTTGCCTGCCAGCTCTGGGATCATCTGGAAGTCGGAGCGAGCAAGCTCCTTTTCGCCCCGCCCCAGGCGCTTCAGCCTGAGTGCGACGGATGGTCGGAACAGCAATGGAAACGCTTCAACAAGCTCAGCAGCATGTACAAGCCAGGTTGGCAGGCCCCAGAAGCATGCTAGGCATATTGCTGCAGGCCCCCAACCAGTAGGGCTTCAAGCAAGGGGCCAACGGACCCCCACCTGCCGCCAGCTGCCGCGAGTGGCGCAAATCCGCGTTACCTGCGCTCCATGCGCTCCAGCTCCGCCTTACTGAGCCCGGCGCTGCGATTGTCCAAGCTCTGCAGGTTGCCCATGGCGCTGCAGCACGAGCGACGCGGAACAGTAACTGCCAGGCTGGAAGGGCCCGCTTTTGTGAATGCTGCAGACTCAAAGACTGTACACAACCACTCGCGCAATTGCCAACGTTGGCCGACCTGGTTCTGCCCAGTAATAGCGACTGCCGAGTTGGCAGGCAGAACATCTGCAGTACGCAACTGGAAGTGTGGAAAACCGAGCACATTCGCTCTTTCGCTCACCCTCCAATAGCAGAAGTACCACTATTGTATACTGGTCAGCGCACATCAGCGAGGGCACCGCATCGCTGCCTTTTGCCCCAATCCTGGTTTATGCGGGCTTCCAGGTTGCTCAATCTGCATTGCAACATATCTGCTTCACGTAGCTAAAGCTCCCTTGCCCTCTCAATTAGGGCCACCGCTGCTGGCTGCCACCTGCGGTAAGCGGCAGACGCTGTAGCAAAGACAAATGGCCGGCATATTCAGGCGAGCCTTTCAAGCCTACTCAAACCAGCTCACCCAGCATCCATGGCGCACACAAGTTGTATCTACCGGGATCTTGTGGTGCGCTCTTCCATGCTGTGTGCCCACGTCGGAGCTGCATTTCCGGGTTGGATTCTGGCGTCCAGAGTTCTCCATACTTGGCAGCCTGCACTCTATCCATAGCTCATACGTTTGCTGCCTTGATTGAGTATCCACATGTTGATTATTATGGAAACTCTGCTCGCTATGTCGCTGATGCTCAGGGCTGCTGGGGATGCGCTGGCACAGCGTGTGGAAAAGCGACCCTTCGACCTGCGGCGCAACCTGCTGACAGCGGCATATGGTAGCGCCTTCATTGGCCCTGTCGGGCACGCCTGGTACATGGGATTGGACAGGGCAGCTAGAGCGATGCTCACTCCTGGCAGCTTGGCATTTGTGGGCAGCAAGGTGGGACACTTTGGTGGAGGGGTGCTGCTTGCATACACGTAGGAGCTGTGGCACAGAAAACCGCCGCCAATTCACAAAATGTGGTCGAGTGCTGAGCTGCAGCAGCTGCCGACCTTATGTTGTTTGCCAGCGCATATGCACCGGCAACAAATCGTGTCGCACTGAGGCATGCAAGCCTGCCTGCATCTGTTGTCACTGCCTGCCACCCATGCCCTGCCCCCTTGCTGTAGGTGGTTGCAGACACAGCCATCTTTGGGCCTGTGCATGTAGCAGGTGGGGGGCATCAACTCGATTATATGGCTGGCTAGCATGCCAGCGGGTTCTTGGTGGGTAGGTATAAATGGTCAAGCTAGTGGGCCAAATGTTGTGCTGCCTTGCTGCCCCACTTCGCTGCCGTCTCTGTGCAGGTTACTTTACGCATATGACACTTTGCGAGGGCGGCACATTGGCTGACGTGCGTTTCAAGCTGCAGCGGGATTTTTGGCCCACATTCAGCGCTGAACTGACCGTGTGGCCGGTGGTGCAGGTGCGTGCAAGAAGCCCACCCATGCACACCTTTCTGTGTGCCAAGTTTTCCAATCGCCCAGTGACCTCCGGGGCCCTTGGACCCCTCCTGTCTGCAGGCAGCCAACTTCAAGCTAGTGCCGGTACAGTACCAGCTGTTTGTGGTCAACCTCTTTACCATTTTGGGTAAGGCTGTTGCTGCTGCGTGCTTGCATGGTAGCAGCTCATCAACCAACATGCAGGACGAGAGTTGGTGTGCTGCTTCTTCCACGCAGGCCGGTAGATAAGGCACAAACCATCGATGTTGTCATGCTGCTTCCCTTTCCACTGTGCAGATAGTTGCTTTATGAGCTGGGCAAGGGCAAACGACGGCTGGTTTCAGCGGCTGTTCCCCGGCATGGCCGCAAAGCTGGGGATGCAGCCTGTGCTGCCGCCAAGTGGCATTAGGCATTCCAGCATGCCCACCATGGCCCAGAAGGAGAGCTGATGTTATTCAAACGCATCAGATGACTTAACGAGCACACTGACGCATCGAATACATTCTTGTATATCTTCACACTTAGTTCTTGCAGTAGTAGTGTGAAGTGTCCGCTTCCCACCCAACACGCACCGGCACTGCCGCGGGACAGCCCCTTGGTCTCCCTCCCGCCCCCTCAAGCAACAGTTTGATTGTTCCATTTGCAACGCTTGCAACAGTTCACCGTTCTTTCCGAGAACGTTCGGGCCACAGCGAGGATGGGTGAGTCCGGTCAACATCATGCTTGCTGTTTCAACCAGCTGTACGCAGGTTCAGTGCGGATCGCACCGCGTGCACGGCTGCGCTAAGCGCGCGACACGACGGGATGCTGGCCAACAGGCTGTCGCCGCCTCCGCCCTGATGGCGGCGGCCAGGGCTGTTTGGCCGCACTGCTCAGCTCCTGCCTTTCAATGGCACAATAATGCTGTGTGACCCTCAAACCGCAGCGAACCCGGAGGGAAACCAGATATTCGTTGTGGTCAGGAAAGGGAAGGAGTACCCTCCCGCTTGCTGCGACGTGCGGTAAGTTCTGTGCTAGGAGCAGAGAGCGATGAGCCAGAACAGAGCAGCAAGACATTGTTCATATCAGGGATGGCAGACGCCGACTTGCGGTCATTTTGACCACTTGCCTTGCAGGATTAAGTACGAGCAAACAATGTTGGATTTGAAGAAAGCCGCAGCCAGGTGCAACCACCGCTTGCCGCCTTTGCAAACCTTGCCTGACTGAATGTTGTTGTGTTCTTGAACAGATTATGGCAGTGGTTGTGTCGTGCTACTGCAGAGACACTGCGTATTCATCCGTCACTTAANNNNCCCCCCCCCCCCCCCCTCGCATTCCACGCAGCAAGCTCAAAGTGCCGCTAGACAAGCTGCTGCTGTTCTGGCAGGGCAAGGAGCTGACGCCGGCATACGACAGCCGCACCCTCCTGGAACTCAACCTACACACAGGATTCTCCCTGCAAGGCTACGACCTTACCGAAGAGCCGGACTTCTGGCCGACTGTCATAGACACACCAGAGGGGAAGCGCATCAGCACCTGGCCCCAGTAAAGCCGGGGGGAGATTGGTGGTTGGGAATAATAACTGTGTCTGGATGGCTGCTTGATGCATTGTGGGGTTGCTGTGCAGCACTTGGGGTCCCATACACCTGTGATGTGGCTGCAAAGTGGCAGTATAGCCAGTGTTGTTACGAAATGACTCTGTTGATCTGTCGAAAGAAAAGGGAAGCTCATGGAGGGCTGGTCAGAGCAAACAAAAGCGGAGCAGCAGACAAGACAGCAGCATTAAACGAAATCAAGGCACATGGGCGGCTGAGGAGCAGCAACGCATGTGAAAGAATGGGGAAGTGCAATACTTGCAGCACAAAATAAAAGACAGACCACCGCCAACGGCCACCAGAAACGTAGCAGGGGTCAGCCCTCGAATGAAAGGACTCGGAATGCATAATGCTACACCACCATTCCTGCTGGAAACAAGTTTGCTACCTCATTCCAGCCCTGCCACCGTGTGGTACACAGCATCCACATCATCCACACCCAGCAGCCGCTCCAGAAGCGCCTCGTTTCCCTCAAACTGCTCATCATCCACCTCCTGCTGCACCAGTGGCACGTAGACCAGGCCCGACGCCTCCGGCTGCAGCTTGAGCCCCTGCTCAGACAGGCTGCTGCTCACCGCACCGTAATCCTCCACAGCAGTGAGCACCTGGAAAGGAAGAAGAAACAGGCAGTGGGCTAGGATCTGGCGAGGGAAGATGTACAAAGATGATGTGACATCTGAGGAGAGATGTACGAATATGGTATGACAACAGAATGTTTTTGTGCAAAACATTCTGTTGTTACAGAGGGGTGTTTGCATGTGCCGGCCACGACTCCCGTCAGCACGGAACACATATGCTATGCCAGCGCTGTATCTTGAAACCTTCATAACCCAGCATTCAGCATTTCTGCAACCTGCTTGTTCTTGCCCACACCTACCCCACCCACCTTGAATGCTGTCAGAGTGCCATCCTCATCAGTGGCCTGCTGGATGTCGGCTGCCCCCGCCTCCATGGCCGCTTCAAACACGCGGTCCTCACCCTCCGCGGCATCAACCATGATCAGCCCCTGCCGCTGGAAGTTGAACAGCACGCTGCCTGGGTCCGCAACCTGGGGCCGTGGGAGGGACACAAACTGGTGGGCAAACGTGTTGGCGACAGGCAGCAGGCAGATTTGAGACAGCGTGCGGCAGGTGGGCTGTGCCAGAGGCTTGGGGAGGATGCATGAAGAGGGTGAATACGTCAAAGGCTGGGTGCGGAGTGGGGTGATGGTTGGCTGCTGGGCCGGAAGGCGGCTGGCAGGAGCTGAGAGTGCCTACCAGTGAGCTGCGCCATCTCAGCTCTGCAGCAGTCAAGGCATGTCCCCACCTGTTCCTGCATCTCGCCACACTCTCCATGAACCCCTCTAAGCCGTGCTGATTTCCGACCGCCTACCTGCTGCCTGCTTGCCTGCTGGTCAACTACCTACCCCACCATCCACCCAACTAACAACCGACCGAAACACCGTCTCACCTTGCCGCCTGCCTTGGTGATGGCTGCCTTGACGTCAGAGGCGCTGCGGTTGACGTTGTCAGTAAGGCATTCAATCACAAATCCCGTGCCGCCCAGGCCATACGCCTCGTACACAACCTCGGCATAGTCCGCCTTGGATTCTGACGCTTTCTTGATATTCCGCTCAATGATGTCGGTGGGCACCTGCGCCACCTTCGCTGCTGCCAACGCCTCACGCAGTCGCGCGTTGCCGAGCACGTCGGGGCCGCCCTGCCGCACAGCCTGCGCAATCTGCTTGCCAATCTTGCCATACAGCTTGCTCTTCTGCGCATCCGCCTTGCCCTTCCTTGTTGCAATCTTGGCGCTGCGCCTGCAGACGAGAGAGCGGCAGTAAGAAGTTAGGTACATGATTGTGGCGACTGGGGTTTGTGGTGGGCAACCGTCAGTGTAACAACTGGACTTGAGGCAGGGAATGAGCGACAGTGAGTGCCACCAGGTCAGGCGGCGCTGGCGGCAGCGAGCAGCGCATATAAAGGGAGGTCACACCGCACCACAGGCATTGAGCTGCACAAACAACACGTGAAGTAGGTCGACGATTAGAGCGTGTCAAAGGCGGTTTCCAAAGCTTTGCAGCAGCGGGAGCGAGGTCCTTACCTGCCCATACAGACGGGGCTGTATGTGAGCTTGCGTTGCCACGTGTTACCTCCAAAACTACCCGCGCGTGCGGTAGCCAAGGCAGGGGCCAGCAGCCTTCGAAGCAGCATGTCGCCGTTGGCCTCCCTTGTAGCAACGTAAATATGGATTGATATGAGGATGTGATGCAAATGCAATATCCACAATGCATGGACATGGTGTTTCATCAGCTGTCCAGCGTGGCAGAAAGGGTTGCAGAAGACGTCGCAGGATTGCGCTTCGGCAAGAAATTTAGTTACGGAAAATCCATCCAATCACCCCTCAATAACCGATGGAGGATGTGCACCCCCAGAAGGTGGCGGGAGATGCAGGTGTGGGTGGGGCGGGCGCAGGACGGCTCTGCCCACAAATCTAAACTCTGCGTGCCTGCCACCTGTTTGCAACCTGTTGAGACACCCTTGGCTCCGTGTTGACTTGTTGACCATGATGCTGGTGCAGCCTTCCGGGCCGGCCAGTACGAAGAGGCCTTCGCAAGGTACTCGGCGGCGTTGGAAGAAGAGGAGGAACACGTGCCGACCCTGTGCAATAGAAGCTTGGCGGCGCTGAAGCTGGGTGGGCACCGCTTCCTGGCCTGCAGGCCGCCCGCAGTGCAGGCACCTTCACCTGCGCACTGACCTTCCAAACTCACTGCTCATTAATGAGCATGCAGGCCGAGCAGAGGACGCGCTGGAGGATGCTGAGGCAGCCCTGCAGCTGCTAGAGGAGGCGGATGAAGAGCTACCAGCAGGGCAGCTGGCTAAGGCGGTGCACCGAAAGGCGGAGGCCCTGCTGGCTCTTGGGGAAACTCTTGAAGCCATAAGAACCTACCGCCAGGGCCTGGCCGCCTGTCGAGGCTCCCAAGAGCTGGTAGCGGCCCTGCGTCTTGCGATTGAGCAGCTGTCCGTGGGCTGGCTGGCCAAGTACTGGGCGCAGCGTGTGGAGGAGGCGCAGGCCCCAAACCCGCTATCCAGTCGAGATGGCCGCATGATCAAGCCGGTCCCACCAGAGCTGCGACTGAGCGAGGCAGAGCTAGTGGCTCATATGGAGGCGGCACTCTACCCCTTGCAGGATGAGGCGAGTGAGGCAGCTTGTGTTGAGGGCAGTCAGGGTTGGGTGGGGGAAGTGAGATGGGGGCTCTAGCCGCATGTTCTACTTAATAACAACACTGAAGTCAAGCATGCAGCAACATCTTACATGTAGTCAATTGGTTGATGGTATCGACAGCTCCGTGGACCACCTGTCTTCAAGCGTTGCTGCAGGCGCGGGACCTCCTGTGTGAGGCGTGGGCAGCGGGGCAGCGCCCAGGGAGAGCAGAGGCCGCCTTCCTCCGTGGTGCTGCCTATCTGAGTGCGGGCAACAGTAAGCAGGCGCTCAAAGACGTCCGGTTCGCCCAGGTTTACGGACCACAGCTGGAAGACTTGTTCCCGGCAAAAGAAGGCGCTTTGGTGCCTGCTGGGGCCGCCGGCGTGTCTCCTGATGCGTTGCCGCCAGGCGCCGCTGCTGGGCGGCGGTCTGGGTGGCCCGCCGCGCTGGCACTACAGTCTGCGGCATTGGAGGCCTTGGCTGATAACGTGCTGGCTGCTCTGTCCATGGCCAGGGCAGTTGAGCTGGAGCCTGAGTGTGAGGAGTATGCGGCATCACTGGAGAGGCTCATGCGCCGCATCCCAGAAGAGCTGGCCAAAGCACTGCAGGTGGGGTGTGTAGTGTAGGGGGGCAAATGGGCAAGGAAATTCGGAGGCATGGCAGCCAGGCAGATTGAACAAGGCTCTTGTGAACTGTCCAGGCCGCTCACCCGGCCTGCACAACCCACCTTCTCCATAGGATGTTGTTCAAAGCACCCTTTCTCGATGCTGTCGCTGCCCTTCACTGCGCCGACCACTGGCACTGCTCACCGCTTCTGACACACCCTCACTGCCGCTCACTGTCCCATCTCCTTAGTCTGGCGGCGTTGCGGAGCTGGAGGCCCAGCTAGCGGGTGCGAAGGAGGCTGCCAAGCCTGAGTACCTGCGAGACAGGCCCAAGTACTACTACTACTATGAGTGGATGAAGAAGCGCATATATGCAGAGGTGAGACTGGGACGAAGCAAGGGGCCAGCTGGGTGGGTGGTGCAATATTGTGTGTGGTGCAACAGGGCAGGGTTGGATCAACTTTGAGGGGGCATGTGTTTGGCTTGTGCCCCCAAGTTGCATACTCAACAGCCAGCCATGCCACACCCCACAAACGTTTCCTGTCCCTGCCAGTCATCCAGTTGCACACATGGGCTGCAATGCCATACCGCCCTGCAGTATCCCGAGCTGCCCGAGCCGGTGATGGATAAGCTGCTGACGATTGAGGCAAATGAGCTGGACATAATTCTGCAGTACCCTCGCGCCACTCATATCACGGTGGGTTAGAACATGGCTGAAGGTCTATGCAGCAGGCATACGCAGCTGCGGCAGTGATATTGTACAGGGAAGTTGTAAGGCGGATACTTAGGGCAGAGAGGTGGGCCATGGGCGTGTATAGGTGTAAGGAGGCGAGGGGACTACATGAAGGACTACATGTTAATGGGCTTGGTACAAAGAGTGTCGCTGGCAGCGCAGATGATGCTAGCAGTGCGCCTGGCTGCTAATACACCGTCCTTGAGCCTGCCTTATTGCCATCCTCTCCCATGCAGGTTAAGCGCCTGATGGCTGTGTATGAGGAGGAAAGGCCCGAGAAGCTAGAGAGCTACGTGGTACCGATGCTTTCCTGGGAGGACTACGAAGCCATCAAGGAAGAAAGCGCTGCAGCTCTGCCAGCTGGCACCAGCAGCGGACCGGGCAGGATGCCGGAAAGCGGCAGGGCTGGGTTGGAGACAGCTGGAGGGCTGGAGGGATCTCAGCCTGGCAGTAAGCATGCAAGCAATGGTGGACCAGGTGGTGCTGCGCCAGCGTTGCAGGCACAGGGCCAAGCGCGGGCAGATGAGGCGGTTGAAGCCTGGGTTGAGGGAGGTGACGCCAGAGCAGATGCAAATGGTGCCAGCGAGGCCGGCAGCCTCGACATAGACGAGCTGTGTGGGCTGGATTGAGCGTAGTGCAGGGATGGAAGCTAACCAGACATGGCTCGCCTTAATCAAAGATTTGCGCAAACTCATGCAACCCGTAATCCAACATGTAATCCATTATCAGTAGAGATGCTTGTGTGGATCCTACCTTGGACTCTCGAATTGTGCGCTTGTACTGACTGTAGCTGCTAAGGGCAGTCCACCTGCTGGACTCCCTTCCATGGGTGCAAGACTATGTTACAGCCAGCTTTGCTACCAGCGTTACTGGCTGAGGGCAAACATTGAACGCTTTGCAGCTGTGCAACAATAAGCTAACAAGCGAAAAAAGCTGAGGAGCCTGACGTGCAAATCAACGGCGATTTAGCTCTCAGAGGGCCGCAGGCGGCGCGCAGTGTAGCATGAAGCAAGGCACCCAAACAGGTGCACAGGTGGACAGAAAACAGTGTCAACGTGCCGTCCGTGAACCACGCTACCCAGCAGCAACGTAGGCAAACGGGCAGGGAGGGCATCATGGAAATGATGCATGTCGGGCTTGGGTCGGGCTGGACCCAAGGCCTGGAAAAGCCTTCAAGTTGGAGGGATAAGATGTTGCAACACGCATATAGATGTCAGGGTGAAAGTTCGTTGAAAGAGCTGGAAACACACAGGCGAGGCACGGCCTGCGCCCAGGCAACTGTGTGCAACATGCAGCGGGGATGCGAGGTAGGGATTGCAGTGCTGGGCGCGCATGGACGAGTCCTGCTAGTGAGCTGTCTGCTAGCTGGGATTCGGGTGTGCAAGAGCTAAGATGACGCGGACAAGTTCCGGCTGGAAAGCGGAATTGAGTACAGCACAGGCAGCAAGGCAAGGCTTTCAGGGTGGAAAGGTTGGGTAAGGTAAGCTAAGGCAGGCAGTGTTGAGCTAGGAGCCCCTCCTGCAGGCTGATGCACCTAGGCTGCCTGTTGCAGGTTCAGCTGCTGCAGGTGCGGGAGCAGCAAGTCTGGGTGCCCATCCACAGCCTCCAGGAAAGCGGGGGTGCCTAGGTGGTCGTGCTGGCGGCAGCTGGACTGCTGTCGGCGCAGCTCCCGAGCTGATGCAACGTCAGGAGTCTCACGCCCCAAGCTCGCCAGCTTGCTGCAGGCAGGGGTGCACGTGGAAGTGGAGGTTGGGAGCAGTGTGCACTACAATAGCCTGCAAACCCTGGGGGCCTTTCTGCCATAAACTTGTATGGACAATTGTGACATGCCCCATCCAGCCGAACATCAATTCAGTAATACCCGCCAGTCCCCCCAATCTGCTCGTGTACCCATGACGCACCTCAGCTCGGGGTAGCTGTATGCCTTGCCTTCCGCCAACGCCTTGTTGCGGTTGTCCTCCATCTCCTGCAGCAGCCAGGCCGTGGCCTCGGCATCAAAGTAGCGGCGCAGCAGCCCCTCGAGCTTGCTGTTGTCCTTCTTCTTGAAGTCAACAAAGTGGATCTGCAGAGAAGCAGGTGGCAAGGCGGCCAGTGGTGGGTGGTCAAGAAAGAGGAAGAAAAGACAGAGGGAAGCACGTTGAAGGACTGGTGAAACACGGGTGAACAAAGGTGGTGAAGGTAGGGCGGGAGCAAATTGGCAGAGGGCAGACAGCAAACCGCTTCATGCACACCCATCTCCTGTCAGCAGTCCATGCAGCCCGTGATAGGGACACAAGTGCTAAGATCCCTTGCTCTCCCCCGGCCACGCACGGCCAGCATTTCTATAACCTCCTCGCAATCCAGCCCTCAGCTCAGTGCACCTTTTGCTTAGTGACAGGATCGATGAAGTGACTGATTGCGCGCCACAGCGTGTTGAACACTGTTGGGGGGCTGACTACAAAAAACGTCCCTAGCCGCTCCGGGTAGTGCGCTGCCGAGAGGTTGAGGAAGATCTGCAACGCCAAAGGTGCACCAGGCTTAGGACACTCTTACTTGCCAAATTCAAACCCAGAAGCCAGTGTGGTTGGGAGAGGCAGACCACACCCGCGCTTGTCTCCGCCCTCACTTTGCACGCATTTGTGGCAGCCAACAATGCTCAAAAGCAGGGTAGGCTGTGAGCACTCGGCCAACCACGCGGAACCAGGCGGGCAGGCAGTCTTGGAACACTCCTGAGACCGCATACCTTGGCCAGGCGCGGGTCACAGTCGCGGATGGAAAACCCGTGGAAATCCATGACCCATATCTGCACAAGGTTGGGAGTAAAAATTGGCAAGGGCATGCAATATGTGGTTTCAGCTTCTGTACTGAAACGTGAGCAAAACTGTGGGCAAACCCTGCGGCAAAATCAACAATTATAGAACAAGTGTTCACACAAAGGTGCCCAGATTTGGTGCCACAAGACAGAAACTACGCACAACAACAGACGCCGTTTTGCAGTCAGAGACCCCCAAACAAAACCACACCACCCCGGCTCACCCATGACTCCACGGGTCGTTGTCCCTCCACGGGTGGCGGCATCATGCGGATGGCCTGCTCAAACGTGCTGATCATGTGCCTGCGCCATTGTAACAGGAAGGCGACGCAAGCTGCGGATAAGCAAGGGACAACTCTTGCCAGGCCGGCAACCATGTGCCTCTTGCAAGAATGCTTCCTGCACTGCTTCCAGGCCGCCATCCTGCCTGCCTTCCGTAAAGACGTGGATGCTGACACCAGAACGTTGCCCAGCTACCGTGCCCCACCAACAGCCTCACTTGCGGTTGTCCTCAACATCCCGGTTTGTTGCCAGCGCCAAGCAGCTGTAGATGCAAGGCCGGCCGACCATGTCGTGTCCCACAACCTGCGGCATGAGAGAGGCCAGGAGGAAGCCAAGCCGCGAGGTTGGTGGCCCTGACAGCTGGCACAGCAGAGCCAGCAAAAGCATGGCAGGCCCCATGCCTGCCACGCGCGCAGCTTCCATCCTTAACGTACGCAGACCCCATGCTTAACGAGAATGGGATCGTTAAAAGTATCATGGCATCTGACTTGCACCCCCCAGCGCACCTGCATGTAGTGGCTCTTGTGGTCCTCCTGGCAGGCAGTGCATGCAATGTGCTCCGGGCGCTCCTGCCTACAGGCCGTTCATGCAAGCAGCAGCGAACAGTTAGGGCAAGAAGTATTCCGACAGCATTAGCTAGCTGCATCCTCATGGCTATGAGGGTAATTCATTTAAGCTACAATTCTCTATTGGGTGCTGCACAGCGTGATGGCTTGAAGAAACTTTGAGGGCAGGTGCTGTGGCTCACCGCCTCCATGCCAGGGTATCATGGATGCGCTTCACAGCGTGCTTAACATCGCCGCCCGTGGCCCGCAAGTACCTGGCATTAGGGGATGTGGTGGGATAGAGTACAGGGTGGGGCAATGCACTGTGCATGCCGTCGGTTGCGCATGCTGCTACGGAGGTTGATCACCGTCGCATTCAAACCACCACCAATCCCAAATCCCGCAACAAGCCTTACCTGTTGGCCATGGCCGCATCACACAATACCCTGTCGCCCCCGTCCAACTGCCGCAGCACTGTATCCACCTCCTCTGCTGTCGGCCAATATTTCTTTTCGGGCAAAGCGGCGGTCGCCGCCTCAGCGGCGGCATCTGGCGTTGCTGGGCCCTCCAGAAAGCCGTCCACCATGCTGCCGCTGCTGCTGCTGGCCGCTTCGTCGTCCTCCCCGGACTTTGCAAACCGTCCGGAGCGCAGTAAAGAGAAGGAAACCATTGAAGCCGTCGGAGCCGTACTACCGTAGGTAACCGCGGCACCCCAAAGCAGCACCTTTGAGCCAATGAAGATGTTTGAAAGTTGCTCAAGTTAGACAGCAGCAGCAAGAAGGGAGCGACGGGAAGGTGACGTGAGCCCCACGAAGTCAAAACGCGGGGGTGAGTCGAAGACAGCCAAAGGGTTTGTTCGAGCAGGCTGAGGGCCGACAACACCTGTAGGACAAATCTAATCACCCTTGGTAAAAAGCGCTGAAGTACCACAAGCCACGCAGCATGACGGGCAGCAGAGCATGGCAGCAGTGGGAACCTGCATCCAGTTTCCAGAGCGTCATTGAGTTTCCGTGAATGGATTTGTTGGCGTTTAAGTTTCCGACAGAATGGGGGTTGTGCGAGCTAGTGAGCAGTGCAGTCGTGTGGCGAGCCCAATCCCCAACCACTTGCAGCGGCGGCAGCATGGCAGTGAGCACTCCAAGTTCAGGCTCTGGCTCAACTATCAACACATCAGGACTTGCTGATGATTATCATGCTGATACTTTCTAACGGAATCCAGATTGCTGTCTCAGATCGCTTGTGTTGATGTCGCGTGCCAGGCGGCTCAAATCTGCCGGCGCCTCGGCTCGCCATAGGGGCAATGTGCCTTGAGCCAGTTGCTGCACCAGTGCCACCAAACATTAACATTCTGCATTCCCTTGGACAAGTTACGTAGGGCTGGTTTGAAGGGTGCATAATCACGCAGGGCACGGTGCCACCATGAGCAGACCATGAGGCGCCTGGCCGGGGGGAACAATATTTGGGGGTGCCATTGATTCCTGCTAAACCGACTTGAAAGGCGGGATGTCGGTGTAGGTTGGGGGTGCATGAAACTAAGTGCGACGACTTGCGCTCAAGTCTAGGACATGGTCAGGTGCAGCTGGCTGACGGGCCATAACCACACCCCCGCAGCGATGGAGACCAGTTGGCGCCAGGTGGCTGCGGCACAGTTGTCCACCATGAATTGCCCACCCGGACCCGAGCGCATTGCTTGATCTTGTTTTGTAGTTGGTGTGAAAGTTCTTCGGTTGCGTGCAGCTGCCAGTCCAGGCCTGTATATGGTCGCCAGCGTTCTGTCTCGCTCGCTGCAAGCCCTTGTCGCTCTCAGGAGCGCCCAGGCGCACCAAACAGCCAGGAATTTAGTCCGTTGCGCGTCACAGCGACGCTCCCCGGCGGTCTTTCGTCAGCCTGCTGGACGGCAGCAAGCTACGGTGGCAGCGATGGCGGTGGCGCTAGATTCACACTCCGGAAGCCACGCCGGCACCATGTCCGGCATCACCTTCCTGTGAGTCTCTAGAGTGCACTCTCAAGACATTAAACACCCATGCCAATGTTGGACGCAGCACTGTCTCCCTTTCCGACCCTACACTCCTCCGGCATCTCGTCATGCCACTCTTGACCAGCTGGTGTACCCCTATCCTCAACAGCTTGCTGGATTTGATGCTGCAGCCCTGGATCTTGTTTGCAGTGCCCAGGAGCAGGCGCAGAGGCTGGATGAGGAGCTTATGGGGCCGCTAGGGTTCTCTGTGGACCAGCTGATGGAGCTAGCGGGGCTGTCGGTGGCCTCAGCGGCGGCAACAGAGTACCCCTCCAGGTGACCAGGTGGTCTGGTCCGTTGGGCAGGGACAGTACAGGCAGGTTTTGGAAGGGTCGTTGAAGTATTCAGCTTAATGACAAGGAGGTCTGGGAGCGAGGAGGAAATGCACTATAGGAAAGGCAGTTGAATCACTACACCAGTGATCAGGCTGTGGGTGAGGCTAAGGTAGAAGCATGCATCTGCGCCAGGCAGATTGGTGGCTGAGGTATAGCGGGTTTGGACATGATCGGCTCGAATGGTTGGGGAAAAGGAATGAGAACACTTCCCAATTGGCTGATATGCAGCAGATTACCCAACCGTCAATATAGCTGGCTGTGTGTGTTGGGCACCAATACAACCCTCCTTCTCAATTGCTATGGAAACCCTGCGTGCTCGCCTGACGTTGCAGCACCCACTCGCGAGTGCTAGTGGTGGCGGGGCCAGGCAACAATGGTGGCGATGGACTGGTGGCAGCACGCCATCTGCACCACTTTGGGTGAGAGTTCTTAGCTGCCACCTGTGGGCGCCTATTCTAGTCGTGCTTTTGTGCTCATTATCTAGTAGGGTGCAAACTCAGCTTCTTGTCCCTGGCCTACTATCATCATCAATAAGTGATCTAACCAGACGCTTGAGCCTGCTGACCTGCAGGTATACAGTCACTATCTGCTACCCCAAGCCCACAAACAAGCCCCTATACAACGGCCTGGTTACCCAGTGCAAGTCGCTGGGCATTCCCTTTGTGAGCGCAGAGGAACTGCAGGCAAGCAATCCCATGGCACGCACGGTGGAAACAAGGGAGGTGCCGCAGCCCCAGGGGATAAACACAGTAGCAGTAGCAGGAGGTACCGCAGAGTGACCGCAGAAGCAGCAGTGGCAAAGCGTTAGCCTTCCCAAGCACCGTGGGTCTATGTGCTCGCTGGCCAGCCTGGCTTGCAGTGTGTTGTGCAGCAAACTGGTGTTGCTGCCGCACACGCTGGCATTGGTAGGTTGAAGCATTGCACAATGCATTTCGCTGTGTTGCCGCGTGCTGCAGACAGTACCGTTGTCAGAGCGGTATGATGTTGTACTGGATGCCGTGTTTGGCTTCTCCTTCAAGGGCGCTCCTCGCCCGCCGTTTGACGCAATCCTTGAGGTGATTGCGAGGATAGGGAAGTGGCTGATGATGTACAAACTTGCTGCCATGGCGAACGAATGTTGAGGCCTGGCGCTGTGGGCTGGAATCAGCTGCATTGCTGGAAAGGCATGTCCCCACCCATGCTGATATTGTTGTATGCATTTGGGGCTTGCAGCGGACGAATGCTGGCAGCAACCTGTCTGCGCTGTTGCATTGCCATCACCTGGTGGTGTCACCAGAACTGGCAAAAAACTACTTGCTATGTTGTGTTGTGACCGCTGCAGATGTTGAAACCAGGCGGGAGCCCACCTCCAGTCGTTGCTGTAGACATCCCCAGCGGGCAAGTCGCATGCAGCAGAGAAGGCTGATGCTGATGCTGCCGCAACCTCGAATGTGTCCTGCCTTTTCCCAATGACATTAGAGTCCCCCCCATGGGCCATCCATGTGGTGCCATCATCATACAGTTCCTGCGTGGTTGGTGGCATAGCACAGCGGCAAGCAGAAAGTACACGGCTCATTATGAGGCGGCAGTGGCGGTTTTCAGGGACCAAGGTGGAAGGCGGATGCAGGACGCAGGCACCTGTGCGCCTTTCACTTAGCCAGCACAACTCATGTGCTCACAAGTTTAACCACACCCACACACCTGCTTTCTACGTGCTGCCTGCAGGTGGGACGTAGAGGCGGGTGATGAGGCGGGTCAGGGCCTGCGCCCTGACATGCTGGTCAGCCTGACGGCGCCCAAGCTGTGCGCGCGGCAGTTTGCGGGGTCGCACCACTACCTGGGAGGACGCTTTGTACCGCCACAGGTACTTCCACTGCTGTTGCGCTGTGGTTGCTCATCAATGTGTAGTTGAGAAAGGTTGCATGCACTGGCAGCCCTTGTGTAGCTCCTTGTCGCTACTCCATTTCCTCTCACCCTTGATCGTTGTCAATGCTGCTGCCCGGTCTCCTGCCGCTACCCGTTCCACCGGATCGTACTCGCCTGATTGCGCTGTATTGCAGATCAGGGAGAAGTACCAGCTGCAGCTACCACCTTACCCAGGCGTCAGCCAGTGTGTGCGCATCGGTGGTTCTGGCCGCAGCGCCGCCGCGGGTCCCGCCAACGTGGCAGACATGCGGCTATCGTACGGCGCTGAGGGGCAAGCGCTGGATGAGGCGGACGTGAGTGCTGCGTGCCTGCCTGGGCTGAGCTGACCTGGGCTGCTTTGGCCGATTGGCAGCTTTGTTACGCCACAACAAGCCACAACAAGCGCCTTTGTCTCCCTGCAAAGTTGCTCACTTGTCCCTTCATCTTGCTCTAATGTTAGGCCTTCTAATCAAGCAACTAGGCTTCCCAGTCATCTTACAGGAAGGCACCCCACCATCATCGCCCGTCATGGCCTGCCTTCTGCCCCTTACTAACCTTACTAACCAATTCCTTATTGAACTACTTTAGACCCAACTCTCTCTGTGAGCAGATGGCGACTGCGGGTCCCTTTGAGGAGTTTGACTCCTGGTTCAAGCTGGCGTCCAGCTGCGGGGTGAAGGAGCCCAACGCCATGAGCCTGGCCACCGCTGATGCCGAGGGCAAGGTGTCTGTGCGCTATGTGCTGCTCAAGGGCTACAGCGAGCGCGGGTTTGTGTGGTACACAAACTACGACAGCAACAAGGTGGGCAATTTGACAGCCATCAGGGTGGGCACTACGACAGCAACACTGTGTATCCTGGGGAGGGCTGGTAGGGGGTGTTTTGTTTCGTGCTTTCTTTGGCTGGCGACCCTGATTGGTACGGCAGTTGGCAATGCTGTGTACAATATTTGGTCTGCCAAGTAATGAAGAGAGCACAAGTAGAGTAGATATGCTCCTTTGAACTCCCGCACCACTCTGCTGCTCAACCTCGCTGCCTCTGCAAGGGTGCAATCGCCCTCCACAGCTGCTGCAGTTGCTGTGTTCGTGTCCTCTGCCCCACCACCTGCCACCCCTGCCCCTGTAATCACTGCAGGGCAAGCAGCTTGAGTCCAACTGCCGTGCAGCGCTGGCCTTCTGGTGGGAGCCGCTGCAGCGCCAGGTGCGGGTGGAGGGAGTGGTAGAGAAGCTGCCTGACGAGGAAAGCGACGCCTACTTCTACAGCAGGCCACGCGGGCACCAGGTGAGCCTACAGGATAAGCTGGTGCAGGCTGGTAGGTACACAAGTAGGCTAGGGTCGTTTAGGATAGGTTAGCTGACCCTGCATCTGGCTTGTTCTGCAATTGTTTTGCAAGCAAGATCTCATGCAGTTGAGCAGGCTGTAAAGCATGCTACACTGAGGGAATAGCGTGCTGCCAAGCTGGCTGGATGTGTTCTTGATCTGCAGATTGGTGCACTTGTGTCCATGCAATCCACCCCGCTTCGCCATGGGCGGCGGGAGCTGGAGGAGCGGGCTGCGCGGCTGGAGACGCAGTATGCTGATGAGAGCGTGCCTGTACCGCGGCCCCCTCACTGGGGTGGCTACCGGTTGCGACCGCTATCTGTCGAGTTCTGGCAAGGCAGGCCAAGGTGAGAGAGGGTGTGTGTGTGGGGGGGGTGGGGGGGTGGGGTCTTAGTCCCGTTTCATAACAGTTTTGCACATGTGCTGGCTCAATGTTGCTACTAGTTGTTTTAAGCTGTGTGTGGAATGCGTGTTGTAACATACACGATGGCATCAGCAGTGTAGGTTGGGGTTACTGTTGCGTATGGGGTTGTTGCCAAGTCCTGAAGGGCTCCTTGCTCGCAATCCTTCCTCTTCTGTGAAAGGACAGATGCTGAGACCTGGTTAACATATGTGCACCCCTGCAGCCGCTTGCATGATCGGCTGCGGTACGTGCGCAGCACCGTGGATTCCAGTGATTGGCGGCTGGAGCGCCTGTCGCCCTGATCAGCACATATGACAGATACCTCTAGTCACCTATCACCAACCTTCGACAGCCCGCATGTTGGCGTTTTGGGGCCCCCAGGCCTGCCACAACGTTGTGAAGTTTGCACACATGGTCTCTACCCCTCCAACTCACGTCGCTGGTCTACTTCCACCAACCCGAAGACTCAGGCGTCCATCGCCCGCAACACCTGACTATGAACAGTGCTGGTTGCGCCTGTAGCACACCTCTTCTTAGCTTGCAGTTGGTTACCGGTGTGATGAACTGTCAGTGAATTAAAGGTGGCCCCGCGTAATGCTTGGGACATTTAGCAGTGATAAACGTAGGAAAGGAGCAAGGAAAAGCGGGCGGGGTTGGGTTGCCCCCCCACCACGCGATAAGGTAGCAAAGTATGTGTAGCGTAGAAGAGGGGGGCGCGTATCAAGGGGTGCAGCAGCCAGCGTGGTAAAACAAGACTGCTTGGCTCAGGCACCGTGGCTCAAGTGATATGGAACCAGCTCGTGCCGGCATCTGGTGACTGGCAGCAGTTGCTGACGTGGCACCAGCTCATGCCAGTGCTGCCATGATGTCGTTCTCCCGCACCACAATGTAATGCTTGTCGTTGGGGCCCTCAAACTGCAGGGTGGAGGGGCCCAGCAGAGCACGCAGCAGTGAGCGAGCACACCATGGCCACTTGTCCTGTTGGTGGATAGCGACACAACCTAGCATGGGTCCGCAGCTATGGGGCATCATCTTGGTGCTCCCTGGACCAGGGCCTGCTGTTGAAGCACATTCTGCAGATAATCTGCAGGTCCCTCTCACAAAAACACGACCAGCCAACTGCCGGGCAGCTTTGCCACAGTACCGCTGCTTACCTCAGTACCGCTGTACTTCTGGTACAGCACGGTGGCTCCCACGTCCACCTTGGGGGCCACCTGCTTGCCATCCTCCTCGCGGCCGGGGCCCACAGCCACCACCTTGCCCATGGTGGGGCGCTCCTTGGCACCCTCAGTCAGCAGCAGGCCACCAGTGGTCTGCGCTGCAGCCTCAACAACCTCAATCAGCACGCGATCCTGCAGGCGAGGGGGAATAGTCACAGAATGAGTGTAAATGTGTATCGTGGAATAGTCGTGCATAGGGTGCATCACGGGAAGGGTGATGAGCTGTGACGCTTTTGTTGGTTGTGTAAAGCGTTCTAAGCATATGTGTGAGCGAGCGACCCACCTGCAGAGGCTGCAGCTTTGAGATGTCGTTGCCGTTGGACAGCAGGCCAATCACATCGTCCTCCTGCAACTCATAAAACAGACCGAAAGCCGTGTAGTGAGAGAACTACCAAGCATGTGTGTTACACAGAGGCCGCAGCCGGCCGCTGAGCTGGCAGCGAGTGAGCTGGCCAGACATCATCCATTCACGGTGCATGCATGCATGTTGGCAACGGCATGTATTGAGTAGGGCAGCTTGGTCTTTTCAGATACAAACAATCAGAGGAACGTCTGGTGCCCACGAAGCTGCTTCCAGCAGCTCTGGCAGTCTCCTAACCGCCGCCCGTCGCATCCAGAAGCTTCTACTGCTGGCAGCACCACCCAGTGCACACTGCGCAAACGCACCTTGAGCAGCACATAGCTGTTGCCCTGCAGCTCCAGCTCAGTGCCAGCGTACTTTGAGTAAACCACCTTGTCGCCGCTCTGCGGAGAAGGGGATGCATAGTAGGCTGCATGAGACAACGAAGCGGTGGCGGCAACACTGCCAGTGCCACCTGCAAGCACCCCCACGCACCTTGACGCCCTTGGCGCTGCCAGCACTCTCCACGGTGCCCTGTGTGGGCCGCTTCTGTGCCGAGCTGGGAAGCAGGATGCCGCCCACAGTCGTGGCCTCAGCCTCCTCTGCCTTCACAAACACACGCTCGCCCACGGGGGTGACTGTCTTCACCTGCAAGTGACGGCACGCGGCGGCGAGGCTGAGCAGCAGGTCCATAGCTCAGGTTGCTAACACATGCACAAGGACGGGTTGCTCGCTCAGCAGGCGACAAGCGGAGGGCGTGAGCCGCAGACGAGTGTCTGGAAGAGAGGCCCAGAAACACACGCATGGCCGCACGCATTGTCGCCATAGCACTTCTGACTCACCTCTGCTGGAAGTGCAGTGGCCGCCCGCACCACAAGGCGTTGGCCACGACGGGCTGGCAGCCGTGCAGTGGCAGCAATGGGAGCCGCGCGCACGCTCATCAACGACGCCACCATGATTAAGCAGTGAATGTCACGTAGTACTCAGCTGCTCCAGCAATGCCGCCAGTATTCCAGGCCATCTTGGTAAGGCCACGAGTACTGCCTGTACATCCGACGAACCCTCAGTTGGCTCCCTCTTGCTCTGATATGAAGCCAAGTAAACTGCTAGAAAAACGCCAACCATTGGGCATACCTGCAGCAGCTAGTTAAAGGGACCGGACGGCAGCGGAGAAGTCAACGAGGGCTTAGCAGGGGGGACTGCAGGACCCCCTGAAAGTGATCCAAGCCTGGTCTGCAGCGTGAAGGCTGGGCGGGGTGAGCAGCAGTTCGTGATCGCAGAGAGCTTCGCTGGGTTCTGTTGCTGTTTCGGAAGTTTCTGTGAATGAAAGGACAGCAAAGAGTGACTGGAAGCGCAGGCTTTTCAAGTGAACGCGGGCGACGCCTGCCCACAGCGGCGGTGGGGATGCGCAAGAGCTTTGGGCGGCAGCAGGCGTTGCGGTCCTTCCTACATCTTTGCTCTTAGCTGCGGTGTACTTCCCAATGCAGGCCTGCAGACATGGGGAACACATTTAGGAAGCTGTTTGATGGCTTGTTTGGGAGCAGGGAGATGCGGGTGGTGATGCTAGGTGGGTGCCCCTGCAATTGTTGCTGCTGCCTTCAAGCGCAAGCGATGTTGGTTCCTGCTGCTTACTTGCCGGGAATGCTGCAAAGCATTGGATGGGAGGAATGCAGGACGACTAGGTTACAATGCCCATGGCATTCCGTCTGCGGAGGAGCCTAGGCTTAGGGCCAGCCACCCGGCTCGCTGATGCTCCCGCTCCTTGCATTCCCTCTTTGTTGCAGGGCTAGATGCAGCTGGCAAGACGACAATATTGTATAAGCTGCATATTGGGGAGGTTCTGAGCACAGTGCCCACAATCGGCTTCAACGTAGAAAAGGCAAGCATTTCACTGCTGCTGTGTTGCAGATGCAGCATGCCAGCGCCCTTCCATTCTAGCAATGCAGCACGGGAAGCACTGTCTGACGGCACACCAGCTGTCCTGTTTGCCTCCCTTCTTTTCATCTTTGCGTACGGCATGTTGCTGCTGTTATAATTTGTGATGCTGCTGTTAATACTCCTGCATGTGCATGCCACTACCTATGCTGCAATACAACAATAAGCAGGTGCAATACAAGAACGTGGTGTTCACTGTGTGGGATGTTGGCGGCCAGGAGAAGCTGCGGCCACTGTGGCGCCATTACTTCAACAACACCGATGCGCTCATATACGTGGTGGACTGCTGCGACAGAGAGCGTGTGGGCCGCGCAGCTAGCGAGTTCAAGGTGGGGCTGCTGTGCCGGGTGGAACAGGGCCAGCAACAGGGGTGCAGCACCTGGCAGAATGCCCTCTGGCCCCTCTTGACTCGGGTGACTATACCAGGTGCACAATTGGCTGTTATAACCATTGGAACGGTGCTGGTTGCAGAATTGCTGAGGTGGGGATGGTGTGGTCTCAATGTGTTGTTGCACTGTTCAGTTTGCCAGGCAGCGGGTGGCGGTAGTCTGTGCTTTGCACTGGTACTCAGCATTGGGTGCAGCTCAGTTCGCCATTACAGTAGTGTTGTTGCACTTGCTGCCCTGTAGCCGCCTGCAGCATGCATCAGTTTGACAGCGCATTTTTGTCTGACAGTCTACCCTTGACAACCACAAACCTGCGGAGCTGGTCTCTGCTCTCTGTGCAAGTCTAAGTGCTCATGCACCGACCTCGTTCTTGTGCAAGGTCCAGCTGCTCACCTGCTTACACTTCTGCTTCCCCTGGCTGCAGCAAATAGTGGAGGACCCGCTGATGCGTCACAGCGCCATCCTGGTGTTTGCTAACAAGCAGGACCTGAAGAACGCGCTGAGCCCCGCAGAGACGTGCGAGGCGCTTGGGCTGCCGCAGATGAAGTCGCGCAAGTGGCATGTGCAGGTGCGGGTGTCACTGATCGTGGCCATGAGGGTGTCGGATAGCGACCAGCACTGATTCAGGGAGGAGGGTAGCAGGGGGGACACAAGGAAGAACAGGGCATGGAGTGGTATGTGGCAGCTCAGTGAGGGCATGGTAGCCTAGAAGAGCTACTGGGACAACCATGTGTCCCAGTTGTCATGATGAACAGCAGCTGCGGCAAGGTGGCTGCTGAGCAGACCCCAACTTGAGCAAGCCACAGTGCAGCCGTTGCACCAAAAACAGAACATGCTTCCATTGCTCCAAGTCTTCGCCTGAGTATGGCTTGCCACCTCCTGCAGGGTGCGATTGCCACACGCGGGGAGGGCTTGTATGAGGGCTTGGACTGGCTCAGCACCACGCTGAAGCAGATGAACCGCGGCATGGCGCCGGGAACAGCGGCCAAAAAGTGAGCAGCTTTACAGCACGAGGCAGCCTGCGGGCCGGGGAGTGCGCTGCACTGCACCGCCTCCTCGTACGCATCAGAGCTGCACCATGCTACTAGTGCAGCCAACGAGTAGGCTCAAGGTAGGATGGGTTCATAAGCGCCGCTTACGGTGCATTACCTGTCAGTAGCGGCCACCCGGAGCTTGCAATCACAATTCACCTGGGCGGTTTTGAGGCGCAAATGAAATACTGTGTATTTTGTACAACATTCGGTATGACTCATGTGGTAACATCACCTTGAAAGACGTAAAGAGAAGTTTACAGGATCCCTGCTTTGGCAAAGGCGAGCAGCGGAGCCACCGCCACAGCAGCCGTAGCGTGCGTCAGGCCCGCTGGCAGTTTACTTGCTGCTGGCCACCGGTTCGGAAAGATAAATGAGTCCGCTACATCAAGCTTGACGGTTGGCTCCATTAACCAGAACCTTAGTAGGGTTCACGGGACGCTGTGATTCGCCCCCGCCAATGGATGAGCGCTGGAGCTGCCAGAAGTTTGTAGACGCCAGGAGCGAGAAGACATACTTCATCTCCTTCGCGCACCGTGCGGCCCAGGGCGACGAGGGCAGCGCCGACCTGGTGCTGACCGACGGCGCCGAGGCCTGGACGGCACATGGTGAGCATTTGCAGGCCGTGCAACTCCACCTGTAAGCCGAACTACCGAGTACATACCAGCTGACAAACGTGTGTGCTGTTTGTACTAGTGCAGGGCTCACGTCAGATGGCATCAAGGGGCAGGGCAGCGGCAAACTCAAGCACCTGCTGGCGGCGCTGAGTGAACTTGAGCTTGCTGAGCTGGAGTACAAAATTGAGGTTGTGCAAGAGGGCGGCAGCCTGGTGAGTTGCTCGACCGTTGGGTTGGCCCATGGGCAAGTTGGCAGGTACGGAGGTCTTGCTGCGGGACAACCTAGTATGGAAACCCTTTTCCTACAACCGCGAGCAACCGCAGCTGGTCACTTGACACATGCGGCGGCAGACACGGAAGCGTCCCTGTGTACTCTTCAGTTGACTCATCCACGAATTTCTTCACGGGCAGATAACACATCCAGTTGGCAACAAAAAGAATGTGTGTATTTACATTTTGCAGGCCCTGAGGGTGTCCTGGCAGAAATCCCCCACGGCTCCGCGTGTGCTTACCAGCGTCAGCCTAGCACCAGCTGTGCCTGCAGCCCCTGTTCTGGTTGCCATGCTGGAGCTGCTTATTGATAACTTGGCATCACTCAGGACCACCTGTTCTGATTTGTTGCAGCAGAACAAGGCCTTTGAGCAACAGGTGGGTGCTGGCTTGCTAAGGGGTGAAGGACGGGTCTTTGAGTGTTTGTTCCAGAGCTTGACCCAGGCTCCAGCTGGCTGCCTGTGTATCCAGCAAGCTTCAGGCATTATTTCGCACGCATGCACCGTATCACCGCCCTGTATTGATACCGTCTCTCCACCCCCTGGTGAACTGCATGTTGCAGGCGGCACGCAGCCAGTCGATTGTGGATGACTATGTGAAGAATAAGGAGGCTCACGATAGGGAGATGAATGCAAAAGTGGCGGCGCTACTGAACAGCAAGAAGAAGAAGCTGCGGGAGCTGCAGGCACAGCTCAACGAGGCACAGGCAAGCTACGGTGCACCGCTGTGTTGGGCTAGATGGCTGGCTAGGTTCCGGGGTGCTGGCTGCAGTGCACCTCGGGCACAGCCAGTATCCAACCGCTTTCAAAAGCCCAAACCCCCACAGCTGGGCTGGCTGGCTGGTTGAATGGTACTGCCTGTCTGCTGTCATTTGATGATGGCTGCTAGTATCATAAAGTACGAACAGCAATTTGCGCACGGGTGCCTCTGTGTTCAGGAAGAGATCCAGCGGCTGAAGGCAAGTGGGGTAGAGCCAATGGAGGAAGACATGGAGGGGGATGATGAGGGCACAGCGGATGGCTCCCGACAGCAGCAGCAGCAGCGGCGGGGTGGACAACGGCGTCTTGGCAGGGCAGCACAGGTTGTGGATGAGGACGAGGAGGACGAGGATGGGGGAGAGGTTGACGCTGGCAGTCGGCCTCAGAGTGATCAGGAGCCAGATGCTGAGTACTGATGGTGCAGGACAGAGAGGAGCAGCTGTGCAGTGGCAGCGTGTGACCATGGCAGCCAGCAGCCCAACTGGTTCAATCTTCATTATCTGCACGTTGCGCATGGATGTAACAGTGCCTATACTGAGCCGGGACCTGGGTCCTGTCAAGGATTGGAAGCAGCTGCGAGGCAGATGCGAGCTGGAGAAGTGGAACAGGCTGTGCTCCTGTGGTTGTTGGCTCTACTGTCACTGGACCTCTACAATAACACACAACAGGAACTAATCCCATACACTTGTTGGTTACTCGCCGAAAAATGTGCAGCACGCTCCTGGCCCCTTAGCATTCTTGCCAGCGCACGCCAGCTGGCTGGCGGCCTGTTTCTGTGTGCGGCATGTTCCAATTTGACCTGTATATGAGAGCAATGCTGCCCTTCATTATGAATAGGCTTGGTTGATCGGGTAGTCAGTGCACAAAATGGCGGCGTGGAACTCCGTGCCAGCCGCCCTGTTGCACCAAACGAAAACACCTAGCAGTTCGTGGCTGTTGGCGGGGGCTTTGGCGTGCCTGCTGCTGTCAGGATGGAGGTAGATGGCTGCTCGCCTCGTGCTGCGCGTAGAGACTACTAGCAGTGGATGAAACCGTCTTGATCGTTTCATCGCTGCCACATGCAGGTGGTCGCCGGCGATGCCGCTCCTGGGTGAGCAACAGGGGAGGGATGTCAGCAGCCGCCGGTGACGCTCCCAGCATCTTTGACATCGTGCCCGCCTCTTGCTACCGGTTGTAAGCCGAGCTCCACACGCATTTGATTGCAGGGCCTGCGCTGAAGGTCCTGTCAGCATTGCTGCTGGCAAAATGGCTGCATCGGCGTCTGATGGGTACTGCACCACCACCAAAGATTGAGCCAACCAAAAAAGCACAGCCTGCAACTCCGCTACTCAAGACGGCCACACCGTTGGGTCCACCACTCCGCAGCGCAGTTGTGGAATCTGCAGCAAACCGAATGGGCGGTACTGCATCGGCAGCGCCATCCACCGCTGGCAAGCAGAGCCCTTATGGCAGCCGATCAATTACAACGCCAGAGCAGTTGAGGCGAGTGCTGGTGAGTTATTGAGACAATGGTGGAGCAGCAAACAATCGTGTAGGAGTTCCCACTTTGGACAACAGTGCTCAATTTTCAAGCTGCAGTATGCCATCTGGCTGCATTCACAGCTGTGCTGCCGTGGCTGGCAGACTCCCTGTCCACAGCTTTGGTAGGGCCTACTTGGCAGGGTTGCTCGATACATTCATGGCTCCGTTCCCTGCAGGATGAGTTTGAGGAGGGCACTGCATCTCCGGCCGAAGGGCAGCAGGAGGAAGCCGGCTTTAGCCCCTCGGGTGTGGGACTCGGCATGGCTTCACCACTGCTAGGCCTGGGGCCACCATACAGGTACACAGGCACGACACTGATGCGCCTGGTTTGTGCTGCTGTACGCGTGCGCATCACCTGCAGTGCTTGCCATGATAGAATTGATATGCTGGTGGGCACACATTGGTCTTGCCCTGCTGCTGCAGACCCTCGGCGGTGCCCAAGGGTAGAGCAGCCGTGCCAGTTGCCACTGACGGCAAAGTGGGACCTTCCACACTGGAAAGCAAGCAGGCGCTGCTGGAGCGTTTGAACTTGACGCAGCGTGCGTTGGAGGTAAGAGGATGCCACGATTGCACCATGAAGGAGCCTTGCTGTCGTCAGGTTGTGGCTGTTGAAGTTGTTGTTGGGAGCAAGTGCGGACTTTAATAGTCGAAGAGGGGGCAGGTGACACACGGCTGGGTGGTCGAGGGCAGAAAACAGGGCGGCATTCAGGTTTTCCAGTGCATTGTTGAGTGAGTCCTCGTTGTCTGTCGGCATCCAGTCTTGTGCCATACCAAATCCTTGCTGTGCAGCACGGCACGGAGCGACTGCGGGAGTGGATGGCCTCTAACATGCTGAAGCCTCTTGTGAAAGCCATCGACACTGCACACACCAACGTCGTCCAGACTGCTGAGCGCATCGGTTGGCAGGGGATGCAGCTGCAGCCATTGGATGCCCAAGGCGGTAGGTGCAGCCCCGCTCCACCTGCCCTTGCTCTGTCTGCCCGTCTGTACTTCTTGCCTGTTTTGTCGTTGTGCTGCGGGCCACACATGCCTCTTCAGGAAGAGCCAAGGTGCGCAAATCAGCTGCTCGCTTTGTTGCTGTGCAGGTCAGCAGCGCAGCCAGGCTGACGACGAGGTTGTGGTGGCTCAGATGAGGGAGCACCTGCTGGCACGCATTCGGTCGCTAGGAACCATGCAGCCGCCGGCAGAGGCCACAGCATGCTTGGAGGTAAGCATGCCATGAGGTTGAATCGCTTGGTTTGGTGCTGCCCGTGGTGTCGTCAAAGGGCGCTGGTAGCTGTGGGGGCTAGATTGCCGTTATTCAGATAGGATGCTCCCGGCGCGCAACCCAAGAATCTGCAGAAATGCATAACGCATCATCTTTGTCTGCCTTGTGCAGGCCGTAAATGCGTGGCTCCGGTTGTCAGCCTTGCTGCGTGGCGAATACCCATCAGGGTTGCTCCCTGCCACCCCGCAAGGCTACATTGTGGGACGTTTTCGCGAGCTTGCAGGTGTGAGGTTCGTGCTGGCATGGGGACTGTATGTGTCTCTTGGTTGCAGGAGCGCTTTCAGGTAGACGACTGAGTTCTTACTGCTTTGTCACCTGCATCATCCAACACACATGTATATTCTGTGCCACCTTGATGCAGAGGGTAGCTGCATGGCAGCCTTCGAGTGGAACAAGGGGGGGACCTGGAATGGCAAGCCCTGGAGCGCTGAGCTGCCGACTGATTCTGCGCTGGTCTTCTACCTCTTTGCCGCGTTCCTGGCAGCGCCCCACTGGCTCTTCCCACAGGTAGGATCGGAATGCCTGCTCACCCTGCTGCCGAGCCTGCACTAAACTTCTCTGCGGGCGATTTATTCTCTAGGTTCTGCCCTACGACGCTACTGTGTTCACCAGAGCATACCTTTCAAAAAATGTGCAGAGTGACGAGACAGCTATCAGTGGGCTTGGCGGCACCCTGTATCTAGGTAGAAAGGCTTGTTGTGCAGCATGTAGGTGTCTCGCTCTTGTTTCGCGCTACAGGGCATTGTGTCTTGCATACCATGGTGGCCTTGCGACATGAATGACCTGATTACTCTAGGAAGCAACTGTGGGTTGCAGGCAAGCTGCCCAGCAAACCGGTGGACGGATATGTTGGGGTGCTGTCCATGCGGCCGCCAAGTGCTGCTCCAAAGGTGAGCTGTCACCCTCGTCTTACTGTATAACTGTGCAGGAAGCATGTTGCACTTGATGCATGCCCAGTTTTTTTATATATCAGGAATGCAACAAAACCCATGCATCCCTACCATGGACTGATCTTCCCTGCGTACGCGTGTCCGTCCTGCATTTGCAGGGCACTGCAATTGTGGGGTTGCACCTGGCCACAGCGCCGCTGTTCTCATTGATTGTGGCAGGGCAGGATATATATGCCGCATCAGGGAGCAGTGCGCTTCTCGAGGTGCTGCTGTTCTTCCTCCACCTCTGTCAGCAGGAGCTGGACGGCAACCTGGGTGGCCGCCACATACAGCACCACCTGCAGCTCCACAAAACGCTCGTACGCAACACGGGCCTGCCGATACTGCGCCATTTTGCGGCCTTCTTCTGAGTGCTTGTTGCATTGGCCAGACGTCACTTTTATTGGCAAGGTTTACTGTGGTAAGAGGCACGCAGGCCCCCCCGAGTTGCGCACGCCTGCGTGGCGGCAGTATGCCAGCGATACAGATGACATAGTTCCATCCGAGGCTCGTTCGCCGCCAGCATCGCGGTTAGTCACATCTCACATTACGAATAATACAACGACAGGGCCCGATATGCTTCTAAGCTTGATGTGATCTACAAGGCAGCAGAGTCGGCCCCGCCTACGGGCAGATGGCATTCAGCGGCAGCAGGACTGCCTTTACAGCAGCGCTGCTGCTGGATCGTCGGCAGCAAGCCAGCTCAGCCGCGATTACTGCTGTGGCCGTGGACCCTCAGGGGCTGCGTCTATATCTTGGGCTGGAGGACGGCGTGCTGGAGGAGCACGCCATCTTGCACGGCAACGCGGGGGTCAGGACCTCGCTGGCCGCCCGGAAGCACGCCGCCAAGAAGGTGCGGTGGCGGCGGCAGTGATGGTAGCAACTTGTGATAGTTTTTGAGATGCGTTCTACAACGTTAAATTACTGCAGGCCATATCCAGCATTCATCTGCTGTTCCAGCAAGGTCTGGTGGTGCTGCTGAGCGAGGAGGGGCTGGTGCAGCTGTTGGATGCTGAGTCGCTGGAGGGCCGACCCCTGCCCCTGCGGTGCGATCATGCCCTCTCCCTCCACCAAAGCCGTGTGTTTTCGACAGAGCCAATATGATTGCACACTGATGCCATCAGCGTGCTGATGTTGGCGATTCCGAGCAATGTCCTGTGATGGCAGCGGGAGCAGGCAGCAGGTGGCAGCAGGCGTGGCCAGCCGCCAAAGTGGCGACTGGTGCCGCTTGCTCATCCCTCCCCAGCAACAAGCAAGGCAGAACTGTGAAGCCTGGTGGGCCCTGCTGTTGCCGACTGCTGCTTGCAGGAATGTGGTGGCAACCAGTGCACTGACGCTGCACGGGCGTCCACCCCGCCTAGCGGTGGCCGCCAAGCCGAGCAAGAAATCCATCAGGTGTCATTTCAGGCAGTTTGGTTCTTGTTGCATGCAGCTCAGCCTGGAGCACCCAGATTATATTGCAGCTTGCAGGTCTGTAACTGTCTGGAGCACGCTATACAGCCAACTGCTGAACTGCGAGCGGGAAGCGGCTGTTGCTTGCTTCTCTAGCGCATCCATGTAGTGCACATTTGGGCTATACGTAACCAGCCTGCTGCTCACCTACTTGCAGGTTTCTGGTATACGAGCTCGTGCAGGCTGCTGGCACTTCAACCAGCCAGCCCTTACAGCAGCAGCAGCAGCAGCAGCAGCAGCAGGGCCTGTCGCATCCCCAGCTGCTGGCACAGACAGAGGTGGCAGATGCTTCAGCCGCTGTGCACGACATGGTCTGGGTGGGGGGCCAGCTGGCGGTGTGTGCCGGCATGCGCTACCTGCTGGTCTCTCCGTTGGGCCCCCCCCTAGGTGGTAGCACCCAGTGGCAGGAGCTGCTGTCGGTGCCGGAGGAGCTTGCCTACTCACCTGCCATGCTGGCGGCTATGCCGGACCTAGCCAGGGCGGTGCTGGTGGTGGTGAGTGGCTGCCTGCAGCTGATTCGGGGGATTGCCCACACAAGAGGAGCAATGCCTAGCTTGCGATTGGGCGCTTCTCACCTTTATGTCCTCCCTTCTTGGTGCAATTTCCGCAAGCAGTCAGCCAAACTCAGTCGGTCATTTGGTCAGCTGCACAGTAGAATGAACGGCAGCCGCCCTTGCCATAACCGCATGCATTCCCACATTGTATACCTGCAGGGCCCTGCCGGCATAGTGGTGGATGCAGCTGGCAGCCCTGTGGGCAGCGCTTTGCGACTGGACGGGCTGGGTGCTACGCCACGCGCCCTGGCAGCCTCCGGCGCTTTCCTGCTGGTGGTCAGTGAGGCGGGGATACACGTGTTTGACAGGGACAGCGGCTCAGAAGTCCAGCGCCTGAGTTTTGGCCCTGGCCTGCGCCCTGCACCTGGCCAGGTCTTGCACGCTGCCGCCGCGGTCGGGGGCAGCAGTGGCGGCGAGAGCGAGAGCGGCGGCGGCCGGCAGGGGTGTGTGGTGGTGGCGGGGCGTCGGCTTGTGTGGCTGTGCATGCCAGTGTCGCCGGCGGACCAGGCGCGGGAGCTTCTGCAGCAGGCAGCTTACAAAGAAGCATTAGAGCTGATAGAGAAGTTCCTGCAGCGCGGTTCTCCTTGGGCGCAGGTGGCGGCGGCACAGGCAGCTCTGCTGCTTCTACACGGTGAGCGGCTGCTGTTGCTTTCAGGCAATACTCGAGCTTTGTTACAAATGTTTGCTGACTTCCAAGACTTGTATCGAATACCCACACCTGTGCGCCTGCACTATTAAGCCTTCGCCCGTCACTGTCGGCTCGGCAATTTTGCTCAGGACTGTGCCCCTGTTTGCTTCCCGCATGCCACTCCCTGCAGAGTGCCGATTTGATGAGGCTATGAGCTGCCTGGAGCAGTGCAGCCCCTCCACCTTCCAGCCCTCCCAGCTCTTCCCCCTGTTCCCAACCTACACAGCACCCTGGGCAGCCCAGGTGCCCACACACCAGCAGTATTGGGGCCTCCACGCCCCGCTGCCAAGCTTGGAGACGCTGATCACTAGAAAGCTGGGTGCCTTGGCACAGCAGCAGCAGCATGCTAGTCCCGCCAGCAGCGCACATCACAGCGCAGCTTCAGGGCGCGGGTCTAGCTCCAAGCGCCGTGGCAGCAGCGGCAGCAGCAGCTTGTTCGCATTAGAAGGCAGTAGCGGCGGCCGGAGCTCACCGTCTGTCTCTTGTTCTCCCACCGCCGTCGCAATTGCAAGCAGCTCATCACAGCAGCCGGAGCAGGAGCAGCAGCAGGAGGAGGGCAAGCAGGGCGGATTTGGGGCGGGTGGCACGGAAGAGGGTGAGGCAGGCCAGCGGGCGCCTCAGAATGGCAGCTTGCAACCGCCCGCCGAAGGCCAGCAGATGCACACTACAGAGCAGCAATCGGCTATCGGTGGGCTGCGGGAGCAGCTGCAGCGGCAGGCCTGGCAGAGCATTGCACAATATCTGTTCAGGGTGGGTGCATGCTATGTAGTGCTGCTGCTGCTGCTGCTGCTGCTGTTGCTTACGATAGAGGAGAGGGAGGCTGGGAAGGACCATAGGTGAATGGGTGGCTGGTCCCCTTTCAGCAGCAGGCTAGCAGCTGGCGCTGCGCTCTGCTGCTCCCAAGCCACGCCACGCCAGTCACACGCACACACACTCACATGCGATCTTTTCTGCTTGCCTTGTGCGGCCAGCTGGCTTGCGTGCTTACTTGCCTATCACCCTGCTCCCTTGCCTGCTTCTCCCCTCTCATCCCCCATCCGTCAACCAACTTCCTTGGCCTGCCCGCGCCCCCCCCCCC
>JAAMXP010000162.1:0-16701 GCA_019693395.1 Ettlia oleoabundans
TGTGCCTAGAGTAGGTGGTGGTAGCAACGGGCAGCGCTAACTGGCCCGGTAGGGACGGTGGCGGCCGCCTACCCTTGTTCATTTTGAGCCCCCTCTTTTTTAACAACCTTCCCGCCCCTGCCGACACCCACACACTTTGACCACGCCCATCCAGGGTACTCAATCCTAACTGATCCCATACGGTAGAGCAGTGGTTGGTGCATTCATTCGTTCATGTCTGATTGTACCTCCCCGCCAGCGGGTATCCTGGCGCAGACTCTGTAACATCCCTCAGTCAGTCAGGCGAACATTCGTTCATGTCTGATTTAGGGTTTAGGGTTCCCTCAGTCAGTCGTTCATGTCTGATTGTACCTCCCCGCCAGCGGGTATCCTGGCGCAGACTCTGTAACATCCCTCAGTCAGCGAACATCCTAACTGATCCCATTTGGTAGAGCAGTGGTTGGTGCATTCGTTCATTCATGTCTGATTGTATCTCCCCGCCAGCGGGTATCCTGGCGCAGACTCTGTAACATCCCTCAGTCAGTCAGGGGCGACGGTCAGCTGGCGTTTTTCGGCTCTGGGTGACGGCCGGACTGCGGAAGCGTGCTTGCAATACGGAGCGTTCGCTGCCGTTCAGACTGTCCTAATCCTAGGGTGCCGGCATGGCTCGTGCGTTGATTTAGGTGCAGCAAAGTGTAGTTGCGGCTCACGACATGTAACACACACACACACACACACACACACACACACACACACACACACACACACACACACACACACACACACACACACGTCCCTGGGCTGCTGCTGGTCTGTTACACCCGTATGGTCACATGAGCGACGACAGGCCTGGGGTGGCACACATCCCAGAAAAAATCAAACGCCAGTACAAAACTTGGGGGGAGAGAGAGAGGGGGAGACGGCTGACGGAACGCTGCTGGAACAGGAAAGCTCGGTGTCATCAACAGTCAGGGAGGTCATGCAGTGCAACTCGGGCATCGGTGGTGGATAGGGGGAATGGAAGGGCAGGCTCTGGGATGGGAGTCATGAGAGGAACTCGCGAGAGATGTGCCAACTGAATGCATGCGCTGGCCTAGAATGCTGCACAAACGAACGGGTGAGTGGGTGAAGGGGCAACTGCTGTTGTGAATGGGCAGCAGTTTCTAGCAAGAGAAATGGTGGGGGTTGACCAGCAAAATAGCCAGGCAGCTAATCTGGTGTATGGCTCCTAACCGCTGGGCAGTGGTTCGGTATCCTGGCGCATACTCTGTGACATCCCTCCCTAGGGGCGAATGCTGGGTTGGGGCAGCTTTGCGCGCGCGTGTGTGTGTGTGTGTGTGTGTGTGTGTGTGTGTGTGTGTGTGTGTGTGTGTGTGTGTGTGTGTGTGTGTGCGTGCGTGCGTGCGTGCGTGCATGCGTGCGTGCGGGTGTGTGTGGGGGGGCGGGGAGGGGGACGGGGGGCTTGCAAGATGCAGCCAAAAGGAATGGGGTCGTTGGGGCGCGCCAACACTTTTGGGTTGTCGTGTGTGCGCTTGCATGCAGGGTAGGTGGGTGCTGTCAGCCTTCACAAATCACATGGAGGGAGAGGGTGACTGACAAAATCCATTAACACGCCGTGCTCTTGAAGGCGCTAAAACGTGTCTGTTGTACCGTGGACAATACGCAACCTGTAGCCGTGATGGGTGCATGTAGGTCATTATAGTATGTCTCGGTGGGATTGGAGACGCTTGGGCCTACCCCAAGCGAGGCAGAAGTCTGCCGGCCCAACTACACATAATGGCAATCAAAGCAGCGCACGACACCAGCCTGACGAGTCGGGGGCTTGAGCGCCCAGGGTGGAAGAGGACAGGGGTGGCCTGAAGCCGGCAGCTTTTTTCTTACCTGCCATGGCAGCCAACAAGAGGGGCACCGTTCTTCTGCTGGCTTCCTCAACTCATGCCCAAGGGTGTATTCAGTCTTTGGCGGGTGATTGGGTGGGGCAGCGTCCGTTTGCAGCAGGCGGGAACCCACCGGTCCCCAGCGGCGGGATCAGCCTTGCGGGTGGGTGGCGCATAGGCGGCTAGCGGGTTGTGAGCCCCGCCGGTCCCCACCGGCAGGTGCAACCTTGTGAGGGTGCCAGCGGAGGGAGGACGGCCAACGCTTGGCTGGGGTTTCAGCAGAGCGTGTGCGTCGAGCGATGGCCTCCCCCCAACTACAAACCCAAGCACCCACACCACATGTCTGCCCCTGTCCAGGTCCAGTAGGGCCTAAGTAGCGGGGTTATGTAACACACACACACACTCCCTGTCAGCCGACCATGCAGCTTGGCACTTTCTGCAACGTGGGGGCAGCCGAGTGGCGGGCAGCCGCAGATTGGTCACTTTGGCTCGTCAGGTTGCACATCCGATTCATCCGGTGCAATCCCGTCCGGAAGCCCTGGCCTTGATATTTCCGCCGCAAGAGGCACGGAGCCCCATAGTACATAATACTATTTGAATTGTTGATTTAAATTAAGCTCGGCATCCATTTTTTATGTCCCACTGCTTCCCACAGCACCGTGTGAGTTCGGCTCGTATGCCTGCGAGCATCTCCGAGATCCGCCCGCGGGCCCATCCGCCTGGCCGCTGCCCAACACGAAGCGCCGTCGAGGTGAGCATGCAGCTCCATGAAATGCTGCAATTGGGGTGGCCGCTCGATTTGCTCGCCATCGGCCCCCGGACTGGCCTTGGAAGCGCCAGGTGGTGCCAACCGTTCATATTGGCATGCCTCCGCCCCAATCTGTGCAGGCCCGGCAGACCATTGGCGAAAGCGGAAACTTGGCAAGGCTGCCATCCGGGGACCGCACCCACCGACCAGTGCCCGCCGCCACAGCGATCGGGCAGCAGCGGTGAGCAGCAGCGGCAGAACTGGCCGCCCAGCAGACCTGCATCCTTCCATCCCCGAGTCCGCTACTTGTGTGTTCTGCAATCTTTGCATGCACTTGCCGGCTGTGGGTGGGCGTAGCGTAGTGCATCCCAGTGGTGATGCAAGCCAGACCACCATGGGGCCGCCACATTTGCCTCCCTGCCATTGAGCCCCCAGTTTAAGCTGATGTTCCCTGGCTGTCACCCCTGCTGACCTGTGCGGGCCAAATCCTGAAGCGAACGCCGGATGGGCCTTTCGAGGCTGCTGCGCCTCACTTGCCTGGAGGTGCAGTTGGCTCGATGCCCAACACCTTGCCTCCCACCACAGCCGCTCACCTCAATGTCATGCGGAGTATCTGAATTGCTGCTATTAATACATATCATGCTTCCGTTCATTATCAAGCCATATTCTTTTGTAATATCTTATTCCTTCGTATTTCACCTATTCTTTTGTAGCTATTCATTCTTTCGTCGTAGCTTTTCTGTTCTTTCCAAAGAATATTTTTTACCAAAGAATATCCTTCACACTTTGTTGATATAGTTGCAACGTTTTTATCTTTACATGGTTATATCCTCTTCCAACCTTTTACCCCTATTGTTTGCCATCTTTTCACCCAGTAGCCGGGTATAGCCCACATTCACCCAAACTTTCTATTGGGCATGCCCCTTAGTCCCGAGTGTTGGATGCAAGTGGCCATGTGCCTCCACTGTAGTTTTATTTAGTAACAAATCAACCCTGTACTGGCATCTGCTCTTCAAGACTATTCTTTAAACATCCAAATGCATTAGCAAATCATAGAGGTACAACTCCTGGCAGTGGCCAAGACATGCCTTGCGCAACCCACGCCTACTCCCCGCTCTTATCCTGACCTCCCTAGGCTCGCTTTCACTCCCGGTCAGTGTCAGGATGCTGGCTCATAATGCAGCATGACACCCATGCTCCTGCCAATGTTAAGGAATGCTGCTCTTCATATGTGTAAACATCAACGATCCGTGTTAAGTGGCAGCGCATAGCGCAGGCATACCGAATGCAAGAAGCTCGCGCATATTGCTGCATACCCATGCGATTAACGCGCTGTGCCAGATGCATGTAGTCAGAATATGCCTGCATGCCAGTTGCTGGCAGTCTGCAGCTGCACTCAACCTAGATTTAGCACCATCTGCGCTCACAAAGCCGCCACCACTGCCAATCGGCGGCGGTGCAACTTTGCAGACTGGGGGGTTGTTGGGATGAGCACGCACCTTGAATCCTAAAGACCTTTCCTAAATCTCCACAACTTGGCTAGGTTGACAAAAGGCAGGCTGTACAGCCCAGTGTGTGTGGCCGTGGCAAAGGCTGAGCTGGCTCTGCACGGGCTTGCCGGTCGCGGCGATCCGTTGATCTGGCCGGATGGTGAATGTAGGCAGGGCAACCCTGCGCCTCACGAGAATGCGCTTTGGAATGCAGAACATGGATGCACGAGCGGTCACGAGACGAAGGCTGTTGAAGCGCTGAGGCGAAGCCAGTCCTCTCCGCTGATACCTGTGGCTTCACTCAAGTGAGCTTCCGAAACGTTCCTTGATCGCATTCAAAGCGCGGGTACGCGCTGGTGGACCAGCTAGGCTTGGTCGCCCCCAAAGCTGTAGCAGCCCGGCGGCTGAGAAACGGAGCCTAGTGCATGTATCTTCTTAGATCGTGGCCCGAGCTCAAACTACCCTGCAGCGGCCATTGAACAGCAGTGCAACTCTTGTCTCCGGACGCCCATCCATGTGCTCTCTCGATGGGCCACACCCGTGCTTAGTGCCCCTTGGGCGGCAGCCTTGGTCCCTCGAACCCAGATACAACGTGAATGCATCTGGCCGGCGGGCATCCGCCGACGCCGCAGCCCCCGACCACTGCTGCCGCGTGCTGCCGCCGGTCGCCAGCTGCCGTTCCTCCTTCCTGACGTCCACCCTGGCTCCCCCGCTCCTTCTGTTTCGCAGGCGTGAATGTTTGCAGTATACAGTCACAGCGCTCCGCCCCCTGTTGCCTGCACCGCCCACAGCAGCAACAGTAGTAGCAGCAGCAGCCCTGCATCATTGGCCAGCGGCGACGGCCTGCGGCAGTCGGGCGGCCAGTCGAGCCAGCAGTTGCTCCCAGCTCAGGAACAGGTGCCCCACCACAGAAGCAAACCGCCTTCAAGGACTGCTGCGGCTGAAGCGCTGGCTGGGCGACCGGGAGGCCTGCAACAGCAGGCGCTTCACATGTGCCTCACCCGGGCCGGCCCCCAGCAACAGCCACAGATGCCGCAGCAGAAGCTCAAGCAGCAACTGCCACCATCACCCTTCAGCAGCAGCAAGCCGCTGACCCCAAACAGCCTTCAGCAAGCGCCAGCCAAGCGGCAGGAGCAGCAGCAACAACAGCAACAGCCACACGAGGAGCTGGACCAAGTCCCTGCCCCAGAGCAAGCACATGGCGGGAAGTTGCAGAGCCAAGCACAGGCTCACTTGGCTAGCGAACTACAGCGAACGCCAGGGCACCGCCATGACATGGCGATGCTGCGGTCCCAATCAGTGCCTGAATTCTTGGACCAGGCCGTGTTTCGAGGCGGCATGACACGGCAGGACCCTCAACCACTGCTGCAGCATGCACAACAGCAGCTACTGCAGCAGCTGCAGCCGTCGGACCGGCCCGCTCCACAGGATGCAAGCCTGGCTGAGCTGTCAGCCATGCGGCGCACTACAGCAATGCTGCTGAGGCGCATGCTGCGGCTTGAGCTGCAGATGCAGGCACAGCTGGACAAGCAGCAGCAGCAGCAGCAGCAGCAGCAGCAGCAGCAGGCTTGCAGACCGTCCCCGCTGCCCGAGCAGCTGCATCCACCCCCGCCGGCGCTGCTGCAGCTAAATGGAAGGGACGATCCCCTGCTGTCTGCCCCCCGCAGCGGCATCCAGGCGCTTGCAGGAGACGTTGCAGGCAGGCCACCACAAGCGGAGCTTCCCATGACCCATCAGGTGTGGTGGCAGCGCCTTTTCACTCCCAACTTGCCGCTTATCAGTGCTGGTTGGGTGAGGACGTGTAATGATGGGACATTTCACACTGTGCCGGTCAGCTTGCAATAGCACGGAAGCCATCTCATCAGGGAAGGGGGGCGGGTACGGGTGGGGCTACCATTGCGACCTGTTGGCTGCTCAAGCTGCCGCTGAAATTGTCGACTGACCTCCGTCAGCCTCCCCCACTGTAATGCGTCTAGCTGACGCCCTGCAATCCTGTGCGCTTCACATCTACTACTCGCAGGGCTTCCGCCGCATTCCAAGCGACGGCAGTGCCGCTGGCTCTGCTGCCGGCTGCGACTCCGGCGAGGAAGTTGAGGGTGGCGCAAACGAAGCAGTTGAGGCTCACACTAGGAAAATGAGGCTGCAGGAAAGGCAGCAGCAGCCACAGCGCCAGCAGGAGGCAGGCGATAGGCAGAAGCAGCTGCTAGGACTCGGCAAGGACGCAGCGGCGCCACCCCGCCTGAAAATCAGGCCTGTGCCTGACCCATCCCCCCCGCCGGGCCAACTGCTGCGCCCCCGGGCCCTGCGCCCGTTGGTGCTCCTGCACGCGCTGCTGAACCAGCCGCAGCAGCAGGCGCAGGACCCTGCTGCCTCCGCTGCCCCAGCTGGAAAGCAGCCGCCCCAGCAGGAGCCCCAGATAGATGCCAAGCTGTTCAGGCGGCAGCTGGCCCTGCTGGCAGCCGCGCTGCCGTTGGCGCAGCAGGCACAGCAGGCTCCAACGCCGCCACCGCCGCTTCCTGGTGCCAGGCCCCAGAAGCGGCCGCGCATCGACTCGCTGGAAGCTGAGCCGCCAGCGCTTCAGCTGTGGAAACAGCAGCAGCAGGTATTGCTGCAGCAGCAGGTGCCGGCGGCGCTGGAGGGCAGGCTGAGCTCTCAACCCCGCCCGCCATCGCCGCGCCAGGGGCAGGATCAACAGGCGCGGCTGCTTTCGGGAGAAGTGCCACTGCAGAAAGCGGACCTGCTGGTGCGGCCCACCACCCAGCCACATAGTGCACCTGCATTGCGGCAGCAGCCGCAGCACCAGCGGAAGCAGCAAGAGCAGCGACAGCAGGCGCGTGTGTCAGCCACAGCCCAGCTGGCGGCCCAGCAGGCACCGCAGCAGCAGCAGGGGAACGAACAGCCAGACTGGGTGGTGCATGCAGCGCACCAGCTGCCGCCGTCGCTGCGCTGGTGGTAGGCACCATCCACAAGGGTAGTCCCCCCCACCAACACCACCACACACACACGCATGCAAACAAAGCGCGGGTACATCCTATTGGCCCACACTTGTATGTAATCCCTCAAGGGACACACTGTACTGAAATGAAACTTTGGCTCGCTTCTAAGGCTTGCCGTCCAGCCAGTCATTTCCCTTTCCAGCTCCTGAGGCGAACTGCATTGCCCCTACTGATCAACGTTCATCGCTAAATCACAGCCCTTCAACACCTCTTTGCTCTCTTTTGTTCCAGCGCCGGCTGCTTTTGAGTGCAAAGCGCATTTGTCTTCCAGTGTATCTTTGTCAAAACACCATAAGGCAGTTATGCAGGCCCACATACCGGGGGTTTGCGTCATCCCCACCACGATCTGCATCTCTACTGTTCACAACCACTCCCACTGGGTTCTCCCACAGCAGGCTACTAGCGTGCTGCTTATCCAATACCACAGACAAGCGCCATACACATTACCCTCCTCAGTCATTCATGCCGCAGAGCACCAACTCATTCAAAGCCTGAGATCGGCCCTTTTGCACCCTGTGCCACCAACACACTTTTGAATCTTAGCACCTTTTATGCCAGCATCCCAATCTTTAGATGTGAAACCCAGGCTAGCCTCAGTGGTGCGCCAGGGCGTGTTGATAATGCACAATGTAAATTCTGGAAACCATTACGGCATGCTAGGCTGCCCTTGCACATCAGGTTAGGCGGTTGGCAGCAACGTGTGTGTGTGTGTGTGTGTGTGTGTGTGTGTGTGTGTGTGTGTGTGTGTGTGTGTGTGTGTGTGTGTGTGTGTGTGTGTGTGTGTCCGCCCCGGTTGATAACCAACCTTGGACCCAATGCTGACGAGGATGGCATGAAAAAACACTAGTCATCCTACTGATACGTACACAGCATAGGTCCGCAGAAAACTCGCGACAGGGTACATTCTAAGGACGCTGCTGAGCGCTTCGACAGGGCTGGCGACATACCCCCGATACTACCACCCGGAGCAATATCGCCCAGTATCAAGCAGCCACGCAACCGTCTGCGCCAACAGGCAGGCGGCGCATCCCGATGAGCCAACGGGCGCTCGGTGCTGGTGCGGGTGGCCGCCGCAACAGAGGCGCAGAGCGGGCAGCGGCACCCGCGGCGCCGCTGCCTGCAGCACAGCATGGCGAGCACGAGCAAGATGAGGCTGGCGGTCGAGATCAGGGGTGGGAGTGGCAGCAAAACCAGCAGGAAGAAGACGAACACTATCAGCAGATGTGGGTTGGTTTCCGCAAGCAGCAGGTGTTGCGCTGGGCAGATATCGATCGCTGGGCCGGCCTGATCATCTCAGTGCTGCTGCTGAAAGCTGCAACGTCAGCTTATGGCAGGAGCAAGCGCCAGCTGGCTGCACTGGCGGCTGAGTTACTGGGGCTCTTCATACCATGCTCCCTGGTGCGATTGGCCCCCTCATGGTACCTGCCCCGCCGCAATTGGGTAGTGGCGGGCTGCCGTCTGGCAAACGTCTTTCTGCTGGGCCAGGCTTTTCCCCTTGACCTGCTACCCTGGGGTGGTCGGTGGGGAGGCTGGCTGCGATTCCTGGCGACGACGCGGGTGCTCAGCCTGCCTCTCTTCCTGTACACCCACAGACTGCCAATTGCGGTGAGCACCAGCAGGGTAGAGTGCAAGCACAAGTGGGCTGCACGGCAATGCATTGTATATTGTTCCTCGGCCGCAACTATGCTCGCGGTCACCCCACATGCCCGGCCTCTTTGTCCCTCCCGTGCCCCAACGCAGTGGCAGGCCTGTGTGCATCTGGTTGGCATGCTGGAAGCTGGACGCCTGGCCTGCCACAGTATTTGCCAGGTCCCAGCCCTATGCAGCCCTGATGTGCAAAAGCAGCTGCAGCAAATGGCTCACCTTGCAAGCTCGCTTACCCTATTTGCCCCTGTGTCCTTCTCTGTTCCGTCAGGTGGGTAGCAGCAGGCACATGTCATGCTATGCCCCTGATGTCAATAGCTTCATGCATTGGCACTGCGAAAGAAACCACCTCCTCTTATATGTCTGGTTTTTGTTTGCAAGAGTGATAGCAACTGGCAGCCTCTGGCCTCCTCCTGTTACAGTGCCTGAGCAGGCGCAGCAATGCCTATGCCAGCCAGTCACGCTGTGGGCGCTGGCCTGCCTCGCCTATGCTGCTCCACTGGTCTGCTGCTACCTGTGTCAGGTTGCTAGCATGCAAGCTTACATCCGCAGGTGAGGCCCGGGCATCTGGCTACAACTGGGGAGATGGACAGAACATCCATGAATGGCAATAAGTGCCCACCACCAACCTGCCCGGCTGCTGTTGCTCCAATGCATGCAGGCACTGCCGCCGCTGGCCCCATTGCCCCTCCTGCGGACAGGCCTTTGTAATGGAGATGCCCACCCTCCTGCTGACTGGCGCTGCCCTCTTCCTGTCCTTTTGCGGGACCGCCTGGCAGCTGATTGCGGTGTGGCATGAGGGAGGCGGGCAGTTTAGCCCATGAGGACACCGACTGTAAGGCAGCTGGTGCAGGCATCTCTGCTGTTTCTGCTATGCTTACGTGCTTGGATTGAGTGTAATGCTGGTCTTGCGTGTTCAACTACTGCAAATCTGTTTGTGGAAAACCAGTCTTATGAGCATTCCCTTGCTTGCACCCGGTTGCAATGTGTCTTATCGACACATAAATTTTAGTAAAAGATGCATTGCATCGATGGGAACGTTGAGAACAATGATAAGATGGAAGAGGGACCGGAGCAAGTAGTCGCCAAGGAGGGCCAGTGGCAGAAGCAGCACAGAGGTCATGTCAGGCGGGAGTCAAGCAGGCAGCCTACCAGAACTCCCCGGAATAAGAGCATTCTCCCCCCCCCTTGACCCTGCGCGGGCTGCTGATGTCTTCCAACACTCTACTGCTGCAGAAATGATAGCCGTATCAAGTTGTGTTTGAAGTCTCTAATGCGCTCATCCCCAGCGGCAACCAACAACGGTGGGCATGTTTTGTTGAAATCACCACGCACACCGGTGGGGGGGTCCGCACGGGCCCGGGGGTGGCGGAGGGGCTGGGCGGGGACGTCGTGCCCTTTGTTGCACTTTGGAGCGTGAAGAACTCACTGCTGCTGAAAGGTCAATTCATTAGTCAACCTCTGGTTATAGCCTATATTAGCATGCTGCAAAGAGGGTCCTTGCTTTTGCCGAGAGTGTTCATCCCGAGATAAAAACTAGGCGGTAGCCGCTTGGCGCTGTGGCACACATGCATTGAAGGTTGCAGAGTCGGGCACCCGGGATCAGCGGCCCTTCTTCATCGCCGCCCGGCGCGATTTGCCAGGTCGCTGCTGCTTGCCGCCCTTTTTCTGCACGCCGCCCTTGTGCACCCCGCCCCCCTTCTTGCCTGCATCATGGGCACAAGACAAGCGGCTATCAGCATCAGACCTCAGGGCTTGGCAAAAGTAAATGTGTGCAGGGTTGTTCCAGCGACGTCAACCTGCAGGTACTCTCTGCCTGTTCTTGCCTTGGCTGGCAGCCCGGCATGCCAGCCAACCAGCTAGCTTCGTCTCGTACCCGCCAGCCCACAAACAACCAGTCTCCCACCAAATTCGCTTCGTCAGTGCTCTGGCACTGGAAGGCCATCCACCCACCTTTGCCGCCGCCGCTGCTGCCACTGAACTTGCGCGCCACCTTGCGCGCCACCCCATCATCGAACCGCCCCGGCCGGTAGCCATCCACATCAGCCGCTGAATTGGCATCATTCTGCTTGCGCATGCGCTTGGGCCCGCCAAACCCGTATTTTGCGTCATGCTGTGCCCGTTTCTTGCTCTTGTCCCGCGGCGTGAAGCGCTCGCCTGGCCGCCTCTGCTGCTGCTGCCGCCCCCCGCTTTCCAGCCGATCCAGCTCAGCATCAACGTCCAGCTCACCAGCAAAGCCCTGTGGGAAAGGGGAAGAAGACAAAAGTGCTGGGATGTCGGCTAGCGCACAAGGGGCAGGATTCATGCCCCTGCATCGCTTGATGCTGACTGCCAAATGTACAATGCTGGTAATGCCCTCATCCTCAAACTGTGCCAATCATCCAAACAAACAACTGTGACGATAACAATGTCTATATCACAAGCCCTAAGCGCTGCCAGGTGAAACCACCTGCTGCCAAAAAAACCCACCGGCACCCATGCTCCCCTGCTGCCCCCAGCTCACCGTCTTTTCACGCTGCTTCCGCAGTTTTGAGATGCTGGTGATGGCCGCTTTTTTGTCCTGCGCCCGCTCCTTCTTACGCTCAGCTGCCACCTGCTTGGCAAACCGCTTGGCCTCGCGCTCTTTCTTCCTGCAGTACAGCGCAGGAGAAGAACAGCGAGCAAGGTCAAGCCAGACGTTGCCACGGGTGGCGAGCGGGGGTCACATAGCAGCTCCACTGCTCCCGCCCCAGCCCTGCAAAAAGCTCTAAACGCTCAACAATCATACAGCCAGTTTATCAAACCCCAACTTTACTACAGAATCTAGGCCTCGCTCAAGGCTGCATAAAATAATCCAGGTTCTACACATGCAGGTGCGCACCTCTGCTCTGCCCCCTCGATCTGCTGCTTCTCATACAGCAGCTGCTCTTTCACCTGCAGCCGAGCAGGCAGGCAGCCAAGTAGTCAGCCAGACTGAGGAAGAAACTGCGATATGCTGCAAAGGCATCCAACCAGGTCTCCATAACGCAGGCTGCAAGAGTTCACTCGACCAATACCCAAATTTCCCCACCCGCGTCGATCAGTGCTGCACGCAGTGTTGCTGGTGCTGCATGCTGCTGGAGGTGCTGCCATCTACCTCGTAATGCTGTGAGCCATGGCAAGGGCTGGTACTTGCAGCAAACTGCAAAGCGGCCCCCAATGAATTGCTTCACCCACCTTGGCCATATGCTCATCACTCTTCACCATCTCGGCATAATAGTCCACGGGCCGCTGCCACTTGATCCCCGCGTCCTCAAACCGCTTGACGGCCGTCTGGGCCGCCTCCAATGCCTGCCAATGGCGGGCAGAGGAGAAAAGAGGCAGGTCAGAAGGTGGGAGGGGTCAAATGGCACTCAAGCCGGCTGGGCAAGGGAAGCCACCGTAAAGAGGGGACACATGGGAGCTCGGCAAAGCAGGCAGCAAACGTGAGCACTTGCCCCTGGCAATGGCAGAAGCTCAGGATGCAGGCGCTACCAGCTCCCCGCCTACTCCACTGCCAGTTCTCAGCTGCCCATCCCAACTAACCTCCAGCTGCTCACCACCTGACACCCACCCCGCAGAAAATATGGTGACACCAACTCATCCAGCACCTCACCTGGCACCCACCGCCCTGTTCAGCTGTTGGCACCAACTCACACACACAGGACAGTGCCGCTCATTTATAACTAACCTGGTTGTAGAATGCCAGCTCTCGCTCCAAGTCATCTTCTGCATTCTCTAGGGCCACAGGCTGGGTGCTGGTAAGGGCCATCGACTCCTCCCACGGCTGCTCCTCGCTCCATCCAATATCTTCCAGCTTGTCGTGAATCGCATCTATATTGTAAATGGCCTCACGCTGCTGGTCTAGCGCTGCGCGGCCGCCAGCCTGTCGCGCTTCCTCCTCATCCTCTTCGCTGCCTTCCTCGCCGTCCGCAGCAGCGGCAAGGACCGACCCGCCGCCGCCTCGTGCCGCCCGCTGCTGCAAGGCCAGGGCCGCTGCCAGCTCCTGCGCGCATATATAGATAGAGTAGTCGAGTCATCACAAGCTGCAGGTTCGGTGCAGGTCCCGCATGCGTGCGAATCGCAGTTGCCGTGCTGCGGCTACATGCATGGCCGCGCACCTCCTCGTCCTCGGACGAGTATTCATCATCTTCTTCTGAACTGTAGGGTGGCATTTTGTTGCGGTGGTGCTAACTGTGACAAGACCAGCCTGGATGGAAGACTCGTCCTTCGCTCAAATGCTGTCCGTGTTGGTGTGAGCTGAGCGAGTGCAGTGATACAACACAACTGAGGATGGGGCCACTCGGCAGGCCTGGCCACTGCTCAGCATCCATAGCATGGCCCGTCGGAAGGCTCTTTGTGACGTTCTGCCACTCGATGCGTACTGTCGATTACGCGCGCCAGTCGGTCGGAGGAGCCAGCACCTCCGAAAACCGCAGTCGACTGTCATGGGGTCCAAGCACAAAAAGGACCGTGGCTCCAGCAGTAGCGACGATGGTGGGATGAGGATGATTGCTCTTGGTCACATGTGGCGGCCGCAGAGCCGGCCAAAAGCCTCCTGCCTTGTGAGCGGCCAAAGCCGCCTTGCCGGCTGTCACCACTGCGCCGCTGCCTTTCCGTCAATGCTGCAGACAGCGACTCCTCGCGAGAGTACAAGCGGCACAAGAAAGAACACAAAAAGGACAAACACAAAAAGGTGAGGTGGGTGGTTAACCATCACCTCTGCACGGCAGATGTTGGCCGCTCCGCCAGCTTGGCCGCTCTCCCTCGTGTCAGTAGCTTGCACTCTGTATTGCTATCCTCTTCATCAGGACATGCTCAAGCTCAACGCCTGTCCTGCAGCACAAGAAGCACAAGAAGCATAGCAGCAAAAACAAGGAGGGGGATCGGGAACAGGAGCGGCTGGTGAAGGAGGCCAAAAAGTTCTTGAAGCAGCGTGAGTCCCTAGACACAGTAATGAAGCATGGAAACACTGGAGCTCCGAGCATCGTGCATCCTTGATGGCGCAGAACGAGAGATGTCTCGTGCATCCTGAATAATTCAGCACTGTTTAGTTGAGAAACGCAACATTGATCTATGCTGCTTTCCAATGCGTTTGTTTGGTAGTACTGAACTGGAAGCAAGGATGAAGCGTCACATCGTGGCACAAAGCAGCAGTGGTAACCATCGTTGTCATCCCGAACTTATCCATTCTCCTGCAGAGCTGAAGAGGGGAGACCCAGAGGCAGCAATGGCTGCCGCAGCTGCCGCTACCAGCAGCCGCGGCGGTGGTGCAGGCGAGCCGCCCGCGCCGCCATATGACGGTCCAGTGCAGCCCATATCTGCTGACGATTACTTTACGAAGAACCCAGAGTTCACTTGGTGGCTGCGGGAGTGCCGCAGCAAGTTTTTCAGGTGAAACTGTTGGTAGATAGATGGAGGGTAGAACCCTGCACCCCTTCCTCTGCAATCTGCAACGCTCGTTGTTCCTGCTTGTTGCTCCCAATCCCCCGCAGCGAGCAGTCCACCGAGGAGAACCGGGCGATGTTTGAGGAGTTTGTGGCGGCATGGAACGAACGGCGCCTTCCCGCCAAGCTGTACACGGGCGACTTCAAAAGCGGGCCCGGCGGCACTGCGCCACGCACTAGCTTCTCCTGGGGGATCAAGGGTGCGCTGTGGTTGTGGATGGGCATGTGCTTGCATTCGCAGCATTCTTTGTTGGCGTGTTCATGTTGTGATCGCTGCGATATGAATTGGTGGCGTGAAATGAGGGAAGGGAGGTTGCAACCGCCTGGATTCAGTTGCAAGTTGACCTGCCAACTCAGTCATGGCATTGGACACTGCTTGGTGCTGTGTCTTCTGCCTCAACTCCTGTTTCCTGCAACTATGCTTCTTGCTTGCGGCATGATCACGGTGCAGGCGCTGGACAGGCACTGGCGACTTCAGGAGCGGTGGGGATGGCGGCGGCTCTGGATGAAGAGCTCAATTTAAAGGAGCAGGTGGGAAGATGGTGGGAGAGTGATGGTGTTAATGTTGGACTGAACTGTTGGTTTGAGATGCATCTTCATCGAGGGCGCAAACTGCTAGTGGGATTTGTTGGGCTGACACCCAAGCGAAACAAACTAGCCACTTGTGCTGTGGAAGATGTTTGCACACAAAGCGTTCAGGGCTGTGGTGAGCTGAAGCTGAAACTAGCCCCGTTGTGCGCCTTCCAGCCGTCGTTCTGCTGGCCCATGCGAGCGTCCAGAGAGGTGCAACCCTCACCAAATCATGCAGGCGCGTGCAGCGGCAATGGCTGAGCGACAGCAGCAGCGGCGGGAGGCCAAGGAGTGGCTTGATGAGGCGGTGCCCAAGCTGGTTGGCAAGTAAGTAAGGCCGCCTGCTTGTGTGGCCAGTATTGCATCCATTCATAATGGTGTCAACTGGCTTATGAAGGCGGCCTATGTACATCAAGCTGCGAAGCCTTCAAAAGTTTTTTTGTTGTGCCGCAAACAAACTGCTGTGCTGCTGCTTTAAGTTCAACACCACCTTTTTCACGTGACGGTCCATCCTCTGCTAGCCTAGCTACCGCTGAGAACCAACAGCACCTCTTGTCATTTGCAGATCCACTTTATCTCGCCCTGGCCCCCCCCCTGCTGCAGGGATAAGGCTTTGGAGGAGAAGCGTGCACGGAGGGAGCTGGCAAAGGCGGGGCGGGACGCTTCGCCAGAGCATGTGGCTCGGGGCTTTGATGTGCTGGGTGGCGGCGAGGATTCATTTGCGGCGGCAAAAGCCAGGTGGGTTTGGGTGATTTGCAACACCACACCGTACTTGAAATAGTCAACGATTCTACAAGAGTTGATAAGGGTGAAAACAAAGGGCATGCCGGAATGTGTAGTTGGTTTGCAACTGGAACCAGGCTGTGGGCCGTCGTGCGGCTGAATGATGTGCCTTGGCCCAGGTGCCCGTAATGAAGTCAGTACCAAGCTATTCAGTATCGGCATCGACTATTGCTGTGCCTCGGATTGTGCAGGGAGGCGGCGCGGCAGCAGCAGCGCGGCCGGCGGCAGTCTGCGCAGCAAGCAGAGGTGGCGCAGCGGATGGCAGCGGCGCAGGCGGCAGAAGATGAGAAGATGGCGGCCTTCCGAGCGTTACTCAGCCAGGGACCTATCCAGATTGCCAAGAGACAGGCTTGATACCTGCTGATTTCATAATCCACGTGGTCACCACTACTTCTGCCAAGCGACTGCTTCGTGCCAAGCCAGCTGGCCAGGTCATGCCGGCGTCCGGACAACGCGTGACGAATCGAACAGTGTCCGAGACCTTTTTACCGTAATCTAATGCTGCAAATGACATGAGACGCACGGAAATTGGCACCCTGAGCCGCGGGGGTCGCACAGCGGCGCGGCTGACGGCCGCAGCTGCTTGGCATCGGCCTCGCGCATCAATTATTTTCCTTCTTGTACTGCTTGTCGGTAAGCGGTCTGGTGCACGGGTTGCCCCACGGGCTCAACCCAACTGGCGCACAAACACCCACGCTAAGCAGCGCTTTCCGGGGGTGTCGGAGTAGAATCTGGAGCGCATTGCGTTCCCTATTCCACCCTGAGTTGGCTACGTCCCGTTGGCGCCAGCGGCCAGCAAGTGGCGGCAGCCACCCAGCAAGTGGCGGCAGCCCTCAGACGGGTGTCTCCCTACCTTTCCCACCTGCAGGCACAGCCCAAGCTGCTACACCAATCAAGGCAGGCAAATACCATGTCAGGTTGAGAGACAGCTGCACTTCAACAGGCGAGGAGCAGTCTGTTGCGACTCGCACTTGCAGCTGCACACATTCTGCGTCCCTGCTTGTTTCAGCGGCACTGCCGTCCCCCTTCTATGGTGCTCAACGGCTGCATGTAAATTGCGGATAGTCAGCATTAAGCGCTTGCAGCACATCGGCGACCTGTGCAGCGGCTACGCATCTCTCCAATGCATGCCCCCGTTGCCGCGCGCACCACATATATGCCTTGTATGCC
>JAAMXP010000162.1:16709-45256 GCA_019693395.1 Ettlia oleoabundans
CCCCCCCCCCCCCCCCCCCACACACACGAAGCAGCCATGCATAGCGCACACGTGCTGAAGTCACACCTTGTCTTCCTTCTTGTCTCGTTTCCGCACACTGCACACCTACACTAAAACCAAGCCAAACCCACCACCAGTCAGCATGCACCCAACTTCCCCTTTTCTCTGCAGACTACTTGGCTTGCACTAGCTGTCGTGGAGCCCAGTTGGGCACCCAGCTGAAAGTGGCGGCTCCACAGAAGGACGCAGCCCCGCAAGCTTGGCATCTGGAGCACATGGGGGGGCAAGGTGGTGCTGCCGACGTGTTTGCATTGAGGGTGAGCCAGCTGGTGGTCACGCACTGCATGGCCTAACATATACGCTGCCACAGCAACAGGGGTGGCATGGCTGGTAGAGGGGCAGCAGCAAGCAGCAGTGGTCGTAGAGCGCATGGTACTGGCTGGCACACCGTGCAGGGCTGTGGCATAGTAGTGTTTGTTGAGATGTTCTTGTTATCCAGTTCTTCTGTCCTGTTTGCCACCGGACAATGGTGCCCTTGCCATGTGTGTGATGGCATGAGGTGGTTTGCCTGACTGCCCTTCTCCCTGCCCCACCTGAACCCTTGCCTTCCCCTCTGCCTGTCTACCTGCCCGCTGCAGCCACTGTCCCGTGACTGCTGTTCCAACTTTGTGTCAGCTGATTCAGCAGGCTGTGGGCCCAGCTCTGTGCTCATAGGAACTGGCGGCAGGACGCACCACCCTGCCGACATTTACTGGCTCCTAGAGGCGGTTGGGGGCAAGGGCAGTGGCAACCTTAGCACGAGGTTTAGGATATACCTGCAGGTGGGGGACTGCAGGATTGAACTGCCACGTATAACTGCTTGGTGAACTGGAAGCGGGGTTGCAGTCCAGCGGGCTGCAGTGCATTGTGTCAGATGTTGGCTGCATTATGAGGTGAGGGTGGTGCGGGTTTGCTTGTGCTGAACACACTCACGCACAACTTTGACAGCACCTGTATGGGATATGGCGCAGGCGCGCCATGGATGTGCGCGGCGGTACATGGGCGTAACAGCGACGTGTAGGGCTGGCAAGCAGCGGGCGGTGCAGCTGCATGGGCGAGGTAACACCTCTGCAGCACTAGCGTGGGAGCTTGTGCCCGCAGGCAGCATCTCGCTGCCGCCTCCGCCGCTGCGGCCCACGCCCAGGCCGCCGCTGCGGCGGCCTAGCAAACCCCCGCCGCAGCTGCAGCCGCCCCAGCGGCCGTCACCAAGGCCGCCGATGCCGCGGCCGCCTAAGCCTGGGGCTCCTTTACCCAGACCGCCACCCAAGCCGCCCACCAGGCTGCCAGCACCCAGGCCGGTTGCCACGTGAGACAAAACTGTAATCTGCTATCTGCAGCGCAGACAAGTCATCGCTGGAGTTTGCAGCTATGCCTGACATGCCGTGCTGCCGCTGCCTGCTCTGTGATGCCTACCTTCTGCTGCCTTCAAGCTGCTGGCCCTTTGTTACCTCGCCCTTGATCACCCCCCACTAGGCCACTCCAGCATCCCCAGGATGCCCCTCTACAGAATCTTTCATCCACGCCTCCATGATTACCGCTCATTGCCTGCAGGTGGACAGTAACGCCGCCGCTAGCGTCTGGCACTTCCCTGGATTTCACTACCTTTGAGCTGGCGGTCAGCCCGAGCGGCATACCTTACGCAGCCTACACAGCCGTTGACGCCAAGGGGCAGCACCAGACGGCGGTGAAACGGCTTCAGGGCGGCGCCTGGGCCCATGCGGGGCGCCCCGGTTTTACGAAAGCCTATGGCTCCCGTATGAGCCTGGCTTTCCATTCAAACGGCACGCCCCTGCTAACTTTCGCCAACTCCAAGGGCAAGTTCAAGGGCTCGGTTGTGCGGCTTAGAAGCAGTGACTGGCCCCCGCTCGGCCCGCCTGGCTTTTTCACTACTGTGTTTGACACCAGCTCAGCGGTGGACGGCCGGGCACGGCCCTTGATAGCTTTCGCCCACCCGCAGAAGCAGCAGCGTGCCGCAGTGATGCGGTTTGAGGCAGGCAAATGGGGCTTTGCTGGCGCAAACGGAGCCGCCATCTCAGCAGCGTTTGCAGACAGTCTGCAGCTGATTGTGGGGCCAGCAGGTGGCGGTCCCAGCGTGGCGGGCGTGCCTTACCTGGCCTTTATGGACTTTGGGAAGAACTCGGCGCGGGTGGCTCGCTTGAGTGGCGGCGGCAGCTGGGAGTTTCTGGGCGGCAGCCAGCTGATGATCAACGGGCAGCTGCCACGCATCGCCTTTGATCCCAATGGTACGCTCTATCTGGCGCACCTGATCCACCCGGATCTGGCGGTACGCCTGGTGACAGTCAGGCGGTACAACCCAGCCACAGACAAGTGGCAGGAGGTCGGCAAGCAGCGGCCCGCGCCAGGTGCTTTTGTCACAGCACTGGACTTTGCGGTAGACGCCAATGGCGTGCCTTGTCTGGTGTACAACGATGGAAACCACAACGATAAGGTAGGTTGTGGGTGCCTGGCTGACCAACTGACTTTATGGTTGTTGACGGCAGCAGCAATAGGCCAGCAGCTGCAGGCAGGGCAGGGTAGGGCAATGCGCTTTGGCCAAGCGGCAGCAGGCCTGTTGCAAAGCGTAGCCGCACCTGGAATTGCAAGTACCTAGCAGCTGCAGTCGCATAGTACCATTGCACCGTTTTCGGGATTGACACCCGCTGTCGCCATAATCTTCACCTTATGCTTTACACCCCACCCTGCCTCTCCTGCCCGCCCGCCCGCAGGCCAGCATGCAGTGCTATAGCAGCAGCACGGAGAGCTGGACGTATGTCGGGCCCAAGTTCCTTTCCTCCCGTACCACCACCTTTGCGTCTCTGGCCTTTGATCGGTCAAAGAACAAGCCATGGGTGGGATTGTGGGACTCCCTGACAACAACGTTTGAGCTGCCCACCGTCCTGCGTTACGATGCCTATAAGAGCCCAGTTTGAGCTACCCTGCTTCATTCAACACCTCCACCTACGTAGCGGCAAGCATGGAGCATTTCCAAATACCTGCAAACATTTTGACCCCAATCACCTCCCTGCGGCGACCCAGCACAGGCCAGTCGGTCCAGCTCCACAGGCAGCGCTGGTGTCTTGGGCTGAGCTCGCGCCGGCCCCCAAACTCACTCTCATCAAACTTGCACTTACCAATTCTCACCCGCAACCCCTCATGATCGTTATAGTCCACCATGAATATGCCAGCAATAAGAGGCCTGCATGCCCAAATGTACTCACCTTCTTGATCAAGTTTTACACACCTTCTACTTCCAGTACCGCTGCTGTGTAGGTGCACCCTAAGCAGCCTGCCATCTTTCCTGTTTTGTCTACAATGAGCTCAGCTCCCTTTCTTGCTGTATTGCCCCTACAAGCCCAACTCTCTTCAACATTTATTTCTTTGCCTTAACTTCTCATTCTACCTGTCTGCACTTGGTTACACTGAGAGGCGCTCGGCCACTACCTGCAGTCATGCTGAGCCACTTTAGACCTATCTATTGCAATCTTTGACAACTGCAGCTACCCTGGCTGGCAGCCCACAAGCGCAAGAAAAAGCAAGGGTACATAATTTCCAGCCCAGCGGAACTTGCCCGAGGTTTGCTATTGGGCTTCCCCACCATCCTCTGCCTCCACCCAACAGCTCCTGAGCTCCCAAGCTGCGCCGCAATCTAGCACAGCAGCGCCGCCTAGCGAAACCACAAACACATCGCAGCCAGGAGCGGCTGACTCTGCTGCGCTGCCGCCGTTTGCTGGAGGCGAACCGCGGTAAACCCGAGTGCTTAATACCTGCAGCATAGTTGAACTACCATCCCAGGTTAGTGGGGAGTGCACAACACACAATTGCGACAGCAATATCACCAATGATGGGCATAAGGTCTGTCTTGGTGTAAATAAAATTGGTAGCCGCAGCGCTGTAGCCGCAGCGCTGCAATATTAGTGCACCACAAAGCAACATATCTGATGTTACGTAGCGAAAAGCTCAGTGTATCCCCGATACCGCCCTGCAACCCACCTCTCCGCTACCGGTGAACACCTCGACAGCCGAGCCATCCAGCAGCACTCGCAGGCGCACCCGGCCACTGCTGTCTGCTGCTGGAGCTGCCAGCGGGCCGCCCAGCCGCCTGGTGGATGCCTTGGTGGCTTCTGCAGCTTCCTCCACCACGGCTGCCTCAACTGCTGCCGCCTCTGCCAACGGCTGTGCAAGCTCTGCTAGCTGCAGATCTGGCACAGCCTCTGCTGGGGCCGCCACTGCTGCAATAGCAGGGCTGCCTGGCGCTGCAACTGCTGGAAAGACTGCAGCTGTTGCAGCAGGCTGCGCACGCGGGCTGCTGGCTGTTGGTGGCGGCGGCAAGCGCCACTTGGAAGCCGCAGCTGAAGCGCCGCTGAGAGCGCTCCCACCGTCGTGGGCGCCGCTGCCTCTCGGTGAGTTACTGCCGCTGCCAGCAGCAGTCAGGCTGGTCTCAGGAGCCGGCACCCCAAACAGCACCTCCAGGGCATTTTGCTGCCAGTCGTAAGTGAGCAGAGCATTCCCCTGGCTGCCAGCCTCGTGGGATAAGAGCAGCAGGCCCGCAGCCGTGGCGCTGCCCCTGCAGGTGCAAGCAACAAAGGCAAAGATGGTCAAACAAGTCGGCAACTGCAGGCTACAGTTTCCACAAAACTGCAACAACATCGCTCATACTTGGTTCTGATCTGCAGAGCCTAGCTTCCCTCCCCGCCAATGCTTCCACAGAGCGCAACTAGCAGCAGCTGCCCACCAGCAGCAACCGGCAGGTGGCAGCAGCCCACCTGCTGAATGTGAGCTCCACATCAAGGTGGCTGCCCACCACTCCTTCTATCGCCAGCAGCTGCCCCTCAGCAACTTCCAACCCCTCCGCGTACCACCCACCCCTGCCGCTGAAGCCAGGAGCTACTGCCCCTGCTGCTGCTGCTGCGGCTGTGCTATCAGGGCCACCCATGCCTGCTTCCTCCACCCCATTAATGTCGCCACCAGCGGCGGCGGCCTTTGTGCCAGCGGCAGTGAAGCAGCGGCGCAGCAGGGCCAGCTCGGGCGCGGGCTGCTGCACCAGGCGGCGCCCATCCTGTGACAAGCTGAGCAAGCGGGGCAGCGTGAGGCAGCCGGCGTAGGTGGCGGCCCTGCCGGGCGACCGACGCTCTTGCAGCCAGGCCCACAGGAGCAGGCGGCCCTGCAGAGAGAGTTTGGGAAAGAGTGATCAGTGTTTGACGGTGCATGTAGTTCCTCAGGACTTGTGATGGTGGGGCTGGTTGGGGGTTGGTGGTGGTGGTGAGGGTAGAAGTAAGTATGTATACGCCCAACAGTCTGCTGTGGTGGCCAGCCATCAGCCTGCCTGGATTGCTTCATATAACATGCACCCTCATGTTCTGCTGCACTACATATCGCTTGACCTGGGCATCCGTGCAGACATTGGGCGCGTACAGCAAATCCCCGTGGTCCAGTCGGTAAGGCCCTGAGGCATTTGCCAGATCAAACCTGCGGGGAATGGCAAAAGTCGTCGTTGGTTGGATATGCAGGCGCAGTTGTACCACCGCAATGCATCTGTCACACATAATGACTACAACGCCTCTCCTGGCACTTGTTGAGCGCAGTAAGGTGGGAACCTACAGCTGGTGATAGCTGGCTGGCTCAGTGGCTGACTGGTATTGGCTGGCCAAATGTTCGGTATAGTGAGATGACCGACTTGCCTGGTACCGCTGTCGTCCATGCAGCCGATAAAATACAGCACTGCACATGGAGCGTGACGCAGCACAGCACAGCAAAGCATTGCGCACATCAGCAGCAGGACGGGGCAGCGCAGATAGTAAGAAACACAGTGTGTCTCAACAGTCTGGCAGCTGACAGGACCAGTGTTTTTACAGCGTTGGTGGGCCAAGGTTGCGGCACCGGTATGCCTCCAGAGCCGCCGTCAGCCCACCCCCCACCTGGGTTGCTGGGGGAGTGCGGGGGCCTGACTGGGTACGGTGACACCGCCAGCAGCCAACGCTGCTGGCCCTCCACCCCGTCTCCGGTTGGCTCAACACCGTCAAAGGTGCCAGCTGGCGGCGGCAGCTGTGCCAGCAGGGGACACTCCCACACCTCGCCCATCACATGCGCCAAGCTGCCATCAGTCTTGCGCTTGGCCGCCGCCACAGCCAAATCGGCAGCACTGCACACCAGGCCTTCATATTGCCACGCGGCTGCAAGGCTGCTGCCGATGTTGCTGCTACCAGCACTGTCGCCATAACTGCTGCCATTGCAGCTGTCGTGCCCCAATCCAGGCCCGCACCCGCTACCGCTGGTGCTGCCGCTGTATGCCAGCAGGGCACCGCCGCTGCCCTTGACGCCGCTGCCCAACAGCATACGGTAGCCCTGCTGCTGTGCCTGCTGTGCTTCAAGCTCTGCCTGCTGTGCCTGCTGCCCAGCCAAGCCGCCTGCCGCTGACCTGGCACCTTGATAGACAAAGGGGTCACGCCAGCCTGTCAGGGACATGCCTGGCGGGGGCAGCGCCACTGCCGGCTGCTCTACTTTGCGCCACCGCAGCAGCAGTGAATCATCTGCAGAGAAGGCAGAGAAGGCAGAGAAAACATTTGCGCAGGCATCATGCTGTCGCCGCAGGCAGGCAGCAAGGACAGACTGGCAGTCAGCCGTCAGGCGACCGCCGACAGGCAGGATAGCAGGCCTGCAGCAGCTGGGCAGGCATGGAGATCACCTGGGTCCTCTGGCACTGCTGCCAGCTGGCTCTCCACGAACAGCAGCCCCAAGTCCTGGCCAGCGGGCGGCAGCGGGCCGCATGTTTTGTTGGATCTGAGGCGCACGCCGGTGTAGAGGATGGTTGGCACACCCTCGGCGCTCACTGCAGTTTAGCATGGCCAAAGGAAGTCAGGCGGGTGAGGAGCGGCAGGTAAGGTTTCAGTCACAGAAGGAGGCACAAACACATGCCGGCGTAGTAACACATACTGACGAAAGCCTGCTTTGCCACTCAACTCAAGTGGGCTGACAACTGCTCGTGACGCCCTGCCTGAGTCCCTAGCTGACTTGCGCTCACCAGCACAGCAGCCCGACCAGCACCCGTCAGCATCAGGCCCCCCTGGGGTGGGCAACAGCGCGGGAGGCAGGTGGCGCCAGTGTGCAAGGTCAGAGCTGACCGCATGGCCCCACACCTGCACGCAAGCCAACAGTTAGGGTGCTTAGCTCCCCGACTGCGCGGCCAAAGCATCAGGCTTGTGGTAGCAGAACTTTCAACCTCTTGAGGCTCAGGTGACACCACACGAGCTGTCACACGCGCTGCCCAACTAGCATGGTTTGAAGGTGTTATGTGTAGACGGGCCTGCTGGCGCCAACGTAACCTGCTGGTGCTGCAAACTGGGCAACTTACCAAGCCCCAATGCCATTCGCAGCCCTGCAGTACATGCTGGTAGAACCTGCAGGGCGAGTATAGGGTGGGTGTGTAAAGCTGGGTGTTCCAGGATTTAGAAATTTACATTACCACGTGCCCTGGCGCACGACCGAGGCTAGCCTGGGGTTCACATTTAAAGATCAGGATGCTGGCCAGCCTGGCACGGTGGCAGCGGCGGTGGCGGCAGGCGGCAGCTACACCGTGGCTAGCAGCTGCTCGGGCAACGTGTTTGCACCCAGTGTGCAGCATTGTCTATCTCTCCATCACACACTGTTTCATGTGAACAAGCCCTTATGCGCGTACCAACCCACCACGTGATCACAGCAACCTCGGCCCCGCTCTCCCTGACAACACCGCAGCCGACTGGCCAGCAATCGACTGAAACTGTAAGACTCACAGATGATACAATCCGCGATACCAGATCAACCCATTGGGGTCATTTAGCCAGCCCTGCCGCGGCGCCACATGCGCCAGCGGGCGGTCTGAATCGTCCAGTTTGTTGTTCATGGAATTCACACAGAGATAGACGCAGAGGAACTGGGAGCCCCGAACAGACCGCCAGCTAGCGGTGCCAGCATGGTGGGCGCTTGAACCCGCCCGCCCACACACACACACACACACACACACACACACACACACACACACACACACACACACACACACACACACACACACACACACACACACACACACACACACGCGCGCACGCACATTCTGGCCGGTTGAGGCATTGTGATGGAATCGTAGATACAGAGCATAGCAGGCTTGTGCGCATGACAACGGTAGTGCGCTGCAACACTGGCAGTTCTTCATGAGTGTGACTAGCAGAGTCCATCTGGCATCTTACTGCTGACATGTTGATGTGCTGATGAAAGGTTTGTGAATAATCATTTTGGGCCTCAATCAAACTAGCAGCCAGTGGCTTCGATAAGAATAAAATGCATCATAGGCAGACAAGTGCCACACAGAGATGGGCAGCTCTGGTCGACAGCAAATGCACCCATGCAATCAAGCACAAAGTTGACTTGCAAGTAGAGCAGGGCGTGCGCGAGGGAGCTCAAGGGAAGCTGATGTACAGCTGCACCTACAAACAAGCATCAGCTGCATCGTCACTGGCCGATAGCGCCAGACTGCCCACCTCCCTCATGCCACACTGAGATCAGCTGCCACGCAGTACCACAGAATGCCAGGAAAAGTGCGGCGCCACTTAGCACGAGGGTGGGCATATCTGGTGCAAAGGCCTGGCCGCAAGAGGGGCAACCGGGCCAACGAGGACAATGCCTGCATGCAGGTGTAGGCAGGACAGCACGCTAAGCAGGTTTGCACTATGGAGGCTGTTTCCATCCTGTACCTGTCCACTGTCCATCATACGAGCTTTTGTGAGATGCCTGTGCCTCACCTGCGAATGTAAGCTCGCCTGTCTGCCACTAGGAGCAGGTAGCAGACGAGCAGCGGGGCTGCGTAGCCCAGGCAGGCCATCACCCACAGCGTGATCGGCTGGCACAGGCACTGCTGAGTCTGCTCAAGTGCTGCAAGGGAAACGGGCCAGATATTTAAGCTACAATTAATCAATCACCAGACAGATACACAAGGAAGGGCCGGTTTATCAATAGCAGCGATGAATGCAATGGCTTTGACCATGTGTCATGACAACAGCGGCACAACAAGCTCAATGCTGCTTCGCACCTGCCGGAACATTGAATGACAACGGGGCAAACAAGCTAAACAAGCCTGCGAGGTATGCCATCTGCTGCAGGTGCTCCTGGACTGCAGCGCTGCAGAAGGCGGGGACCTGGCAGATGGTGCTGTAGGCCAGGCGCGCAGCCTCTAAAACACCGATGAGATGAACGCACACCTGCCACTGCAGCAGGGCAGTGGGATGAGGGGCCTTTGGCAGCATGGCAGGCCAGTTGAGGTAGCTCCCAGCCCCTGCCTGGCCAGACCAGTGTAGGCCAGCAATGCAAGTGAGCGTGGCTGGCATATACGCAACATTGTGTTCAGCGCTTGCCCACATCCAGCATTGTTGCAGCTGCAGGTGTTGCTCACCTCAAACGGCAAGTTGTAGGTGAATATAAAAAGGAGCAGGCTGAACACTCGAGTGGCTGCCAGGAATCTCAGCCACCCTCCCCACTGGCGGGCCCAAGGCAGCAGGTTGGGAGGTACTGACATGCTTTGCAGGAATGCGTTGAGTAGCCTGCAGCTTGCCACAACCCAGTTGCGCCGAGGCAGGTACCATGTGAGGGCCAGTTGGGCCAGGGTGCCTGGTGCCAATAGCACCACCAGTTGAGCTATGAGTGACGCCCATTGGCGCCCGCTCCTGTTGTTGCCGTTGGCTGCCCATGCAACCTTAAGCAGCAGCACTGACATGACCAGACTGGCAAAGCGGTCCGTTCCCGACCAGTGTTGCGCCTGCTGCGCATGGAACCCTGCCAGCATCTGCTGTTGGTGCTCCCGCTCTTGCTGCTGCGCCTGCTCCTGCTCGCGCTGCTGCACCTGATCCCAACGCTGCTCTCGCAAGCGTTGCTGTGCATGAAGCGCTGGGAGGGCGGGTGTCGCCGCCGTTCCTGCACCGTCGCGCCTGCTGCGAGCTGCACCGGGCCTGCCCTCTAGCTCGTTGTCCATCTCTTTCGACAACTAGTCGCCATTCCTGTAAAACGGCTGGGAATGGTTGATCTGAGGTCCTTGCAGTGGGGCCGAGGTGGGCTGCTTTGTCAGCGTCGGCAGCAAGCCCAAACCCTTGTCAAACATGCTCAGCAGCCGTTTCAACTGCAAGTTGCTTAAGCAACAAATAATGCGCTACCTGCAGGACTGTGAATTTTTTTCCAAGGCTCGCGTTTACTTACGTGGCGGGTTGCCATGTGTAGCTTTGGAAAGGGCAGCAACATGGTGATTCGTGAACAGCATGTGAGCAAGGGCTGTGGGCAAAGCGAATGCAACGGCGAGAAGCGGGGAGGCGAGGAGGGGATCCTGCAGGACTGTGACATGCATCTGTAACGATTACCACACTTTCTTACTAATACCTCACCACCCCAATATTGGATCCGCAATCCAAACGTCCTGAGTGGGACGCTTGCCAATTTGACGCTTGTGACGAAAGTTGATAAGCTGAGGACCGTGTGTGTGTTACATAACCCCGCTACTTAGGCCCTACTGAACCTGGGCAGGGGAGCCGTACCGGCCGACTCATAACCGTGCCTGCGGGTATAGCCGGCAGCCAAGGGACACCCCTCCCTTGACCTGCCAGCAGCCAAGGGACACCCTAACTTGGCGTTTCCAGAGAGACCACGATATGAATCTAGTGACGCCATAGCCAGCTGCAGTTTTCGCCTGCTGCTTTGCAGGGGTGACCCTAACACATGGACAGGAGGGACTTGAGCTCTTGGGAGACCTTGGGAGGTTTGCATATGTGTCATGGAGCGATACATGCATGCGCAGGATGGAGAGTGAGGAGAATGGAGGGAGACGAAGCGCCGGAAAAAGTGGTGTGCCCGCTTATATCCCGCCCTGGTTGCCCTGATTGAACTGTACTCCTTTGCTGTCTCTCATGTCTCCCTGCCCTGCTTGGTTGTAACTGACTGTTTCTTATGCTATCCAGATGTCAGCAAACTTCTGGTTTTCACTGCTGCATTATGCAAAGCATCAATCTTCACAAGCAGCCGCAAAATGCCTCCACAAGAGAGACAAGAACTCTAGCAGGCTGCAACGGTTACATTGCCTCCTGGATATTCCTGCCGCCATTCAAGCAGGGGCGTGATGGCGCAAAGTCCGGCTGCCCAATGGGATCCGCTTCTTTGCTTGCAGCCGCAGCAACTCAGTTTACTTGCAGCAAATCGGTGTATTTGCGAGAATGGTGAGCATGTTGGCACTATTTCATGCAACTGCAACCAAAGCTACAACGAAGAGATCACGGCTGGTCAGCCGCAGAATATAAGACTAGCCTGCATGGTTTTGGTGTGTGCAACGGCGCTGCGCAAGTTTGCTGTTTGCTTCCACCGTTGCCTGCCATGAGCCCTTAACGCCTGAAAAGGATCCAGATGGCGTGAATGATGCCTGCAAAGGGTTGGTGCGCAGGCAGAAGGCCGGGGGCCAAGTCGGTGGTAAAGTAAATTGGAAGGGAACAAAGGAGAAAGCAGGGAACTAGTCGGCACATGGCTGTAGAGTGGCCAGTGCAGCTGCGCAGCTGATAACTGGCTGCACTTGGGATTCCGCAATGCTGCGCCCTACCTGGGATCCAGCCAAGAATGGTGAGTAGGATGTTGATAAGCACATCGGCGTTGCAGCGGTTCACTGCTATGAACACCTGCAGATGCACGGGCGCGGACTTGGGGACGCGTTGCACGCATGCGGGGTGGGGAATGAAAGGCCTAGGCGACGCTCACCAAAAGTACGCATATTTTCAAGGCTCCAGCCATTACCATTGCGCAGTTTCTGCCGCATACATGCTACAACTCACCGCCAGGGGTGGCAGGAAGAATGCCACGATCAGCAGACCTGCAAACACGAACATCGGGGGTGCCTGTTGGGAGCCGCTGCTTGCGCCGCCACTCTGGCAGCGGCCCGCTGGCGCCGCAACTAGCAAGGCCGTCCTGCTGTGCTCAACACGCTGCGATGTAATCACGTACCAAAATCCTTCAGCTGCCACGCCATCCTGTTTGAGGCCGCGTCTTCTCGGAGCCACTGAGTCTGCTCGCCTGGGTCGCTTCTCGGTTAATTCCGCCTAGGACAGAGAACTGAATGGAAAACGGACTCTGATCGTCAATGCTGGGTCGACCGAAATCAAAGCTGAACGTGTTTGCCAGGTCGGGGGCATTATGTCTGGTCAAGAATGGAGGAAGAAGGCTGCCTCGTGTGTGGCTTCTGACCCGACTTCTTCACCCAGCATTGACTACATGACTACCGGGAATTGTATTCAAATGGCGCAGCTGCTGGGCAGCGGCCCAACCCCACTAGCTTGGGGGCAGAACAGGTGGCGAATGAAAGCTCAACCTTCTTCTTTGCATTGAACTGTTACAAGTGTTGAAGCAGCTCATTTTACTTGCAAGCATGGGCTGAATGCATCCTTACATGCAAATCAATCACAATCCACAGACCCCACCGGGTCAGAGGAAGCATGCATGTATGCGCCTAGGCATGCATAGGCATGTGTTCATATGAGCAATGGTGCTGAAGCGGCACTCTGCCGGGACTCCAAGAGATGCACACCTGCTGCTGAGCAACCTCCACGTCGCTGCAGTCAGCGGGCAGCATACCACCTCGATGCCTGGCGCAACTGTTGCCATGTATGAAGGTTCCTGCTCATCGCCTGAACAGGATCCAAATAGCGTGGATCATGCCTGCAAGGGGGTAGAATGGGGCTCGACACAAGGGGAATAGCACGCCGAAGGCTAGCACATAGGCCGGGTCCCACAGCTTGAGTCCCGTTGGCCACATTTACAGCCAGCGTATGCTGCCATCATACCTGGGATCCAGCCCAGAAGAGTTGACAAGATGTTGATGAACACATCAAAGTTGCAGCGGTTTACCGCAATGAACACCTGCAAGCGCGCAAGATGCAGCATAAGCGGCGCCGCCACAAAGCGAAGCTGCCAAACAGCGGGGCTTATCGCTGTGGGCGACGCCTCTCCAAGCTGACCAACAGCTGCTTATCAAACGAGCTGTGCCCAAATGATCATGTCGAACAACAACAGTGCTCCCACTAAATTTGAGCAGAGGGGCGCATGGCATGGCAAGGCAGCACAGCAGGTGCAGCACCACCTTGCCTCAGCACACGGCTAGAGAGGTGGCGCCTTCCGGGGTACCCACCGCTGAAGGAGGCAGGAAGAACGCCACAATCAGCAGGCCTGCAGTCAAAGCATTGGGTGGGTACTGTAAGGGTGCAATCCAGAGGGAGCGGCTGGCGCTGGCAGGTTGGTGACTGCGCATTCTGGTGGCTTTAGACAGCCACGAAGGTCCCAATCCATGCTTACCAAAGTCCTTCAGCTGCCAAGCCATGGTGTGCGACAACTCAACGCCCTTCCGTCGCAACCTAGTACTTGTGTGGTGGCCGGGGGTTCAGAGCGCTGCCAGCGCCTGCCTTCTGCTTCTGCCTGCAATTTAAGAGCCGGATGAACAAGGACGACAGGCTGCTTCCCCACGCGAACGGTTCAAGGGAAGGTCGATCGTGAAGACGCTCATTTTTGTCTGATATGCCCAGGTTAAAGGGGGAAGAAGGCTGCCTTCTGGGTGGCTGCGGGCACAGCTTCAAGCCCGAACGTGCCTTTCCCAGCCAGCTGGAGGTGCGCATCGCCAGCGGGCAGGTGCTTGGCTACACCCACAAGTTCATCCCTTTGGTGCACTGCGCAGGAGTTGCGGTATTACAACAGTCACACCAGTTTACACTGGCACCAGCGGGCAGCTGAGCTAAGCCTCCAAAATAGGGATGGTGGGCAGCGGCACGCGAGCAATGCCGCCAGCTGCACTGCTGCCGCTGCGGCGCATCTCAGCCCCCTCCAGCCCACCGTCTCGGGGGGGCTTGCCGCTGCTCGGCTGTCCCTTGGCGGTGCTGCTGCTGCTGCGGTGCTGCTGCTCCGTTTGTGCCACAGGGAGCGTGCCAGCGCGCGATTCGCCAGCCGCCACGACTGCCGCCTGCATTGTGAGCAAGGCAAGAAAGGATCAGTCCTCAGCTGTATGCCCCCTTGATGGCGGAGTTGCGGGTTGGGACTCTCAGGCAGTGCGTGCAGCAGGAAGCAAGCAAGGTGTCAGAAAATTGACGCGATCAGGCTCAGGTGATGTGCATATACTTTTCAGAGCTGAATGCAGGCAGGGGCTCGTGCATGTTGTTGCACCCAAGCAATGCGTGGAAACTCGCCTTAAACAGTGGTGGGCCTGTCAGCAGATTCATCATGACGACGCCCGCCAGCAGCGCTGCATACAGGGCAGTACAGGCGCAGCAAGCATGATGCTGGCGTCGACACACCTGTCCACTGCCGCACTCAGCTCAGACAGTGGCTGGCACACGACTGTTTCCGCAGTAGCAGCAGGCAATAAAATGTCACAAGCTTGAGCAGATGGCATCCACCAAGCAGCACCCTTGTCGCTATCCACCTGCAAAGTCGGGGCCCCAAGTGGGAAACCGCACCGCCACTGCTTGCGCCAAGCCCAGCGCTATGCCAGCCTGCACAACGGAACGCAATGCAACACCGCGGCATCGTGGAGTGTCGTCCTCAAGGGGGTGGCCAGGACGGAACGGTCTAGCACTGAACACTCGCAACACTCACTGCGAATGCGGCAGCAGAAGAACCCGACAATTGCCCTATGGCAGCCAGCCATACAGCACACAAGACATCCAGCAAGGCACGGAGTCAACCCCAAGGCCAATGAGCAGACAGCTACACCAGCCATGCTTTGCTTGCCTGTGTGACCATCCCCATCCAGAGATGTTGTGATATGTCGTGAGGTGTGCCCCCAACCTCCGCCCCCACCCAGCAGCCTAGCCAGATGGCCCCCAAGCGGACCAAATAGAGGATGGCAGCTGCCCATAGGGTGTCCCGCACAGCTGCAAGACATAGACTCATGGTAGGGTAACAGGACCAGCAAGAGCGTGGATGCGGAGGAAAACAGGGCGCAGAATACTTGAGATCTTACCGTTCCAACGCAGATGGCAGAAAGAGAATCACTTGAGTGTTGAGCGGCGTCTGGCTGTTGGCAGCGCCGCCGGCCCTTGCCCCGCCAAGCCAGCACTGCCAAGAAGCGCTGAGCAGCACGGCAGGCAAGGGGCATGCAAGTGGCAAGCGAAAAGTTGCACCTGAGAGTTTGAGTGAGGCGCCCACCAGCCCGAAGAACAGGGAGTTGATGAGCGGCGCCAGACGGGCAAGGTCGGAGGAAAGGAGCTCAACTGCATCCCGCCCCTGCTGCTGCTCCAGCCTGCCAGTGGTGGCAGGAGCGGACGTGCAGGTGAGCGACAAGTGAGGCAATTTATCAAGCATGGCGTGAGCAGAGTGCATTTCTTGGAACGCAATCGATGCTGCCCGTCGTCCTCCATTCCGGCTCCCACTTTACCGCACTTGCCCCACGCCCAACCCAGTCGCCCATCCACCCTCAAACTCAACCAACTTTCTGCCCAGCCCAGCAACTCACTTCCAGTTTGAAGCGACGAGGCCTGCTGCCACACAGGCCAGTAGTGGCTCCGCTCCACCAACATCCGCCAGTCCAAACGTCAGCCCTGACACCACCAAAGGCACCAGCGGGCGCAGCCGCAGCGCCGACGGATGGCGCACCAGCCGTGCCAGTGCTGCCGCCCGGTGATTGCCAGCGTGGGCGGAGGCTGAAGCATGAGTGTGGGCGTGGCTGTGGCTGTGACCGGCTGCGGGGGCGCCAGAGCTGCCTGCAGGGTGGCTGACGGCTGCGGCAGCAATACTGATGATGCTGCTGTGACGCATGCTCAGCAGCTTGGAGAGGGCGTAACCTGCCCCACCACCCAGCGCGACTGCAGGGGAACAAGTTTGCCAGAAGCGGCAGCAAAGCTGCCAATCGCCAGAGAACGTCGCAACGGCACGTATACGCTGCCTACGATGCTACGCCCAACCGGGACAAGCAGGAAGGCCAGGCAGAAGGGTGGAAAGCCAGCAACAACCCTGGTAAGGGAACCAGCAGCCAGCATGACCAGGACAGGAGCTACTGCTGGGCAGCAGCACCGCACCTGATAATACGATGCTGATCAGGGGCCCCAACAACAGCCAGATTGGCACGCCGGTGCCAGCTGACTTGCCCACCTGCAGCAAGCGGCAAAGAATATAAGAAGCTGGGAAGCAGTGGCACAAGGGAGAGGCTGTCTGGGTGTTGCGACAAGAGCAGATCTGCGGTGTGAAGCTGCCCTCTGTCAGCTCTGGGCACAAATGCCTCCTTCCACCAGTATATATATAATCCCACTAGGTCTTTCAAGGTTGTTCATAGCTTAGATCTCGAATGTGCCGAACAAACACCCACCGCTTTGAATAGCTCAATGTTAATTGCAAAGGCGGCAAATAACATAATATCTTTCACGATCACTACCGCCATCACAAGGCTGCTGTAGGGGCCCTTGCCGTCGATCTCTTTGAGTACGGCAATCTGCGGGTGGGTGGCAGGGAAGCACAGCAAGGGCGAATGATGCTCAAGGTTCAGCAGAGTGGTGTTGGCAAGGGGCAGGAGGAAGGAACTTGGGTCGACAAGTTGGAACTCAATAGGGGCTGGCTGGCTGAGCTGGGGGTCGTAGACGCAGACGCGTTTCAACTGTCAACATACAAGAACCGTTTGAATGACTGACAAGCATTGCAGTGCACAGGGACGTGTCTGCAGATCTGCAGGCATGGAACTGTGCGAGCGATCCGCCAACTCACTGCTGATGCAGGTGACCTGGCAATTGCCAGCGTGGCAGCCAGCGTGCACACAGCTGCCACATCGCTACGAGAGAGGGGCTGCACAAAGGGCAGGCTGCTGGCCAGCAGTTGCATGCTGCACGGAACAAGGTGGGGTGCCACGCACGGCAGCAGGCTGTTGTCAATATGCTGGTTCCGGGTGATACCAAACATTATCAAATATAGTAGCGGAGCAGGTGCGGGCATGCGGGTGGTGAGTGGCAGGTGGCAAAGCGGCAAGCGGCGAGCAGCAGTCGAGACGCTTGGAGGAATCAAACCCTTTGTAGTATGTGAAACCCATCATGTTGCCTGTCACTCACCAGGCATATACCAACAGCCAGCAGCACAGACTGACGCCTGCTGTGATGCATGCCACCTGCAATGAGAGCAATCGGCGGCCAAGGTTGCGTTCACGGCAAACAAGGCATGGAGGCATAGCACCACTGGCTCTGACACTCTTTCAGCCAGAAAGCCTTGACTGCAATAGCACAAGCCGAAAGGCTGTAGGGCTGTGCAGCAGTGCAAGAAGGCTGTGGCATGGCATTGTGTGGGAGACATGGCGGCCGGCTGCTGTATCTTGGCGCTTGCCTGCTTCCTCAGCCGGCGCAGCTCTGGCAGGTGCAGCTCTGCTCCCGCTGACAGCGCAATAAGCGAGAGGCACAGGTGCTGCACGGGTGCCAGGCTCTGCAGGCCTGCGGTTCCCAACAGGCCCAGAGCCTGCGGCCCGCTGGCCACGCCAGCCTGCATGCGCCGTTGGGGCGGCGAGGGTTAGGGTGTTGTGGGAGAGAACGCAGCCCATTAGGGCAGGAGCTGGCTTGACACTACGGCAGTTTTTCACACGCGTAAGTTTAACAGTACAATCAAAGAGTCTCACCAACATCATGCCAGTGATGGCGGGCAGCTGCAGGCGCTGCGTGGCCCGACCAGCAAGGTGCCAAACCGGAGCCAATACCGACAGCGCGGCCGCCGCTGCCAGCCCAGTAAGGAGGCCGGGCATGTCCGGCGACCGTCTGCCTCCGTCTGCCTCAACCTGATCAATTGCTATCGCGTACGGTTTTTCTGTGAGTTAGAAACCGACACGATTAAATCTGAACAGCCCCGCAGCCAACCGAACAGGAATGGTGCAACAGCTTGAGACTTCACTTATAAGACTACGCGGGTGCCTAGCGTGAGGGAAACTTTCTCCACAGCAACGAGCCGGGTTGCGCAAACTTTGAGCAAAGCAGACACAGCACGGAGTCCGCACAACGGCTCTTCCTGCCCCTACGGCAGCAAATGCAGGTGTTAATTTGATGCAGTGTACCTTGTTGGATGATCACTTTCTTGTCAGCCTAATTCACCCTGCCAGTGCGCACAGCTACAGGGTATCCACCAGAGGAGCGCCGTTGGCCCGGCTTCAACCCACTCATCCGTTTCATGGCACCGCACTGATTATCCGGACGCCGCAAACGGCCGCTGGCAGCCTTTAGGGCTTGGACTTCAGGTGGCGCCCCTGGAGACGCCACCTGCTGTCGCGCCGCGGTCGGCTGGTTGGGTGGCAGGCATGGCGGCACCTCCCTCCCACAAGCTCATCCCAGGCTGTGGTTTCCTCGTGGACGGCTTCCGCCATGCTGGCCACCCGTCTGTCAAGGCTTTCTTCCTCTCCCATGCACACTCAGGCAAGCACCCCCCAGCTGCTGCCCTGCCCTACTGGGCCATTACACCAGGCTTGTTGTGTGGGCTGGTTTTTATAGCAGACAGCAGACCCAACTACTTACTGAGCCTGTTCCGGCATTGTGCTGCTGTTGCAGATCATTATGTGGGACTGAAGGAGGACTGGAATCGGGGTCCCATCTACTGTAGTGAGGTCACGGCACGCCTGGTTGCTCACATGCTGGGTGTTGGGCATCAATGGCTGCACCCGCTGCCACTGGACACACCCACTCTGATCCAAGGTGGGCTATCGGTCGATCTCTTGTTTTCCCGGCAAAGGCAAATTTATTGGACCTGCCATTGAGCATGTGGGTCGATGCCCTGCTCCGGCCACACTCGCTGCCACCCCATTTCTTAGCGTGCCGCTTCAGCAGCACACAACGCTGATGAGGCTGTCTGCTTTGGTTTCTACTTCCTCTTCTTACCGGCTGCCGCATGTCCCTTTCAGGGGTGGAAGTCACGCTGGTGACAGCGAACCACTGTCCTGGAGCGGTACAGTTTCTGTTTCGCTTGCCGGATGGCCGCCGCTTTGTGCACACTGGAGACATGCGGTTCAGCGCAGCCTTGCTGGACAACCCCCATTTGCAACGATTCAGGTGGTGTGCTGCGGTAGACGGAACACATCATCATAGAAGAATCTTGTACAGCAGCGACCCAGCTAAGCTGTGTAGCGCTGCAAAGGTCAAGAGCAACGCCCGCATGCTTTCAATAGACAACAGTTTTGTTATGCCCAGCTACCTGCAGGGGGTGCGATGCTCTGTTCCTGGACACAACCTACTGCAACCCGCGCTTCTGCTTCCCGCCTCAGGCAAGGCTGGGACGACAGGGTTGCTTGGGGCCTGGGGGTGCACTCGCGGGTTCTTTCTGGTTATTACTGGCACAGGGCATTCACAGCTGGTGTTCATTATGCTTACACTGTCGTTGTTTCTCTTTGCGGTCTTGGGCTTAGTCATGTTGTGCCATGCTGTGTTGTGGGCTGTGCAGGAAGAGAGCATCGAGTACGTTGCCAGCACCATTCAAGCGCTGCTGGGGGAGGATGCTGAGAGGCAGGCGCAGCGTGAGGGTCCTGCAGGTCTTCAGGGGCGGCATGAGGGGCAGCTGAGTTCTGAGGACGAGGGAGCAGGGCCCAGTGCCAGTGCAGGGCAGCGGCAGAGTGCCTTCCGCCGCCTGTACCTGATAAGCACCTACGGTACGCGGAAGTGTCTTGGCAATGACGCAGCGCTCCTGGCGCTATGCTCGTGTTCTCTCCTGCCTTTGGACCGCCTGCTAGGGTGCTGCCTGCCTGGACTAGCCGTGCAATATTGAAGCCCAGGACGACCATTTAACCACGCAGGCATCGGGAAGGAGAAGATTCTCACGGCTGTGCACGACCGCTGCGGTGTGCGGTTACATGTGGCTGACCGCAAGCATGGCGTCATGCAGCAACTGGACCTGCCAGGTGTGAGGTCTAGGAGATGATTTTATGGAGGAAACGGACCATGAGTTTTCTTGATTAGATGGTTGACTGGCGGATCAAGGCTGGCATGTTATGGTGCTTGCTGCTGGACCTTGAAGGGCTCGCATAAACCTCTTATTGGTAGCCTCTGGCCGCTTCCCCAACTGGAACCGCGCCGACCGGCAGATTGTATCATCTAGGGTCACCACAATATTGCTGCCGCTGCCTATGGCACCCACAGGCTACGACCCCGCTCAGCTGTTCACCACAGATCCGCGTGACTCCCCGGTGCATGTGGTGGACTGGAAGTTCTTGGGGGAGACCTGGCCCTATTTCAGGTGGACGGCGAATGGCGGTTGATGCTTTAGGGTGTGCATAGCTGGGCAAGGCGGGATGGCCGTGCTATAAACCGCGTGATCCGCACAACCCATCCCATATTTGATTAGTTCAAGACGGTATTGACTAGTGGGCCTCCCACATATCGATATGTGCATACCCCTGCCTGTTTATTTGCAATCTTGCAGGCCAAACTTTGTCAACCCGGAGCAGCTACGGCAGGACCTTGCCGCAGATGAGGTGCCCGTGGCTCACGCCCATGCAGCCTCTCTGTTGCATGCTGCATTGCTTGTAAATGCCTGGTCAGGCGGTCCACAGTGCATGCTAATGCTCCTGCAGCTGGCTGTCTGCTCGTCTCCCTTCCGTCGCTGGCTGTTTGCTGCTCACGGTCCGTAACACTTGAACCAAGCACACGGACTCGGGAGGCAATGGTTCAAAACTCTAACCTTGCGCAGACCACTGCCAGGTTGATATGTCAGGAGCTTAAAAGGGAATCCCCTCATGCCCCTCCTGCAGGTCGTTGGCTTTGTGCCCACCGGTTGGCTGTTTGAGATGCGGAAAGAAAAGTTTGCGGTGCGCAGCAAGGGTGCCTGCAGCGTGCACCTTGTGCCTTACAGGTGAGCGGCCTAGGCCTACCAATGTGACCAGGCCTGGTGTGACGGCATCACAGCATCAAGGTGGGCTCGGCGTGCATTAGTGCCCCTTTGGCTTCTTCCACCACAAGATGACAGGGTTCGAGCTGCATTTCTAGGCCCATTGTCGTCCTCTCTAGCTGCACCTCGGAAGCCTTGCCCCGTGTCCTCCTTTTTTTCCTGCAGCGAGCACAGCAGCTTTGCAGAACTGCTCGAGTACGTGCGCTTCCTGCGTCCCCACCAGGTGCGGGCATAGAAGTCGCAGCCTGGTGGCCGGCTGGGTAACTGATTGTTATCACTGGCCAGGAAACCTCGAGGTGATGTCAGTGCAGCGCCCATGATGCATACACCCTGCTGGCTGGAGCTCATTTCCGGCAGCTCAGCAACTATATGCTGCTGACGTGCTGCCCGGATGAATGTGCTCGCATGGTTCCAATCACACAGGTGGTACCCACCGTGGGCGTGAACGGTGAGGAGGGCAACAGAGAGCGGGACAAAATGCTGCGACACTTCCGAGGCCTGGGTGCGTGTTGGTGTAGTTTGTGTTGTTGGATTTCTATGCATGCCAGCCCTCACATATACTTCTGCATGGCTGTTGGCAACAGGGAAGCTGGAGCTGACACATTTCCTGAGCTGAGGCACCTTTTGATGCTCAACTCTGGTTGTCTGATGGATCTGAATGGTGCGTCTTGGGCCATGCAGTGGACGAGACAGCCAGCAAGGAGAAGTTCCTGGCGCCCTTCCGGCGAGCTGCCGCCACTGAACCAGCTGGCGATAAGGAGGAGTCCTTGCAGGAGGACTTGGAGGACACCGAGGAGGGGCCAATGGTGGATGAGCAGGGTCAGGAGGAAGCAGGCCAGTCAGCTGGCGTTATTGACCTGGTGGAAGAGGATGGGGGGGATGCAGATGTCGGCGGTGCAGCTGGCCGCAGCAACGCTAATGCCGCTGATGTGGCACCACTCGCACCCGCATGCATGTATTCTGCTGCGGCAACTGTTGAAGCAGCCGGTCCTCCTGCAGCACCGCTAGCAGCAGCCCCAGGGCCAGTAGCAGCAAGCCCGCCGGTTGAGGACGAGGGTGGCGCAGGCCCTTCAGAGCCGGCGCTGCAGCAGCTGCTGGCAGTTTTGGGAGAGGAAGTGAGCAAGCAGCAGGCCCGACAGCTATTGGCAGCTGCTGGCGGGGACCTGCAGGCAGCTTTGAATGGCTTCTATGATGGGCTAGCGACAGCGGCTGCAGGCAGCAGCGGTGGGGGTACTGCAGCGGCGCCGGATGCGCTTGCTTCTCCTGCGCCCCCGCCCAGCAGCACAGCCAATGGCGCCAAGAGTGGTGACGGCAGCGCGTTTGCAGGCACAAAGCGGCCTGCAGCCGCCCCGGCGGCGAAACCCAAAGGAAGGGGTGGCAGCAAGAAGCAGAAAGCAGCTGCAGCTGCCGCCAGCCCCGGACAGAAGAGCATAACTGCCTTCTTTGGCAGACCGCAGGCGACACCTCAGCAGCAGCAGGAGCAGCAGCAACAACAAGGGGAGCCGCAGGGTGGTGTGCAAGCGCCCGCATCTGCATTAGGAGCTGCCGCCGGTGGCTCCGATGCCATGGATGACGATTTAGCTCTCACGCTTAATGTGCCGCTGGCCGAGTCATCATCAGCAGGAGCAGGAACAGCAGCAGTGGCAGCATCGACCGAAGCGGCAGTAGCAGGAGGCACACCAGCGGCAAGGGAAATGTCTGCGGCGGCAGCAGGGGCAGAGGAGGGTGCGGCTGAGACTGGCACGGTGGCGGCAAGCCCGAAGCCCAAGCTTAAGCTTCCACCACCACCCTCCCCAGGCACAGCCGCGGCTCCGCAGAGCGCCAGCAGCAGCCCTTTCTTCTTGTCGAGAGCAAGCGGCAGGGGTGGTGCCAAGGATGGCAGTGGGGGCGGTACAACTGGCGGTACAGCCAGGGGGGCTGCAGTACCGCGTGATGCATTGGTTCTGCCCCTGGAGAAGTACGATCCAGTGGCTCACGCCTGCTGGGAGCCAGGTGTGTCTAGGAGCTGCTAAGCATGCTGTGCTGCACGGCAGCTTTGCGTCCAAGCATGGTGCACAACATGGTCAACATGTCACATGAAGACGCTAGTAGGCCGTTGTGACTACTGCCGCTGCTTTTGCATGCCATTTTGTCGCTGCCTGCCTGCCAGTGGGCCCAGGTTGCGCACCGCACTTGATGCCTACACGCCTGCCCGCTTTGCCTGCCTGCTCCTTTCCTCGGCGCTGCAGGCCAGCCCACACCATACCTCCACCTTGCCCGCGCCTTTGAGTTGATGCACTCAACAACCAAACGCCTGCGCATCTCAGGCAAGCCAGCACAACACAGCCTGGTGGCGCAGCCTATTCATAGCCTTCGGGCAACACCTGTCCTAAACATTGTCAACAGGATGTCGGTGCCGCTTGCTTCAAACTTTCTGCACTTAATGATTGCGGCCTGAAGTGAGGGGGCGCCACGACCAATACCTAGATTTATAACCTTGGACACACACACATGTGCATTAGCGCGAAACAGTCGCTCGGCAGCATGCACTCCACCACTGAATCTCACAGCAGCCCCACATGCTTGCCTGCCCCATCCCTACGTTTACCGTGCAGACGTGTTGGTCAACTGCTTTCGCTCAGTGCTGGCGCTCTGCCCCACTGAGGAGTTGGTGCAAGCCGCCTACCTGGCTACCGGCAGGATCGCGCCCGACTATGAACCCACAGAGCTGCGGGTGAGTGTGGCCCTCTACACCCGCCAAAAGGCTATCACTAATCTTAGACCCGCTGACCCTCTGGAGAAGTGACTGGCCGATAAGACGCTCAGACATGTGACGAATTAATTCAACAAGCGGCAACGTCGGTTCAGATACAGCTTGGTGATTGGTGAAAGACGGAAGCCAATCTGTGTGCCCTTGCCTTTGTCTTGTGACGTTGTTATGCCCCCCGTGTGCACGGTGTGCAGGTTGGGGGCAAGATAATGACTGCAGCCATTATAGAAGCCACAGGTGTCTCCAAGGCCCGCCTCTCGTAAGTTCCTGCCCGCTTGTTTGCGCTCACCAGTAATCAACCTGCCTTGTAAACTTGAAGATGTTGCACCAAGTGTGAATCGCCACCCAACTAGGCGCTGAACCATCTCATTAAACCGTTTGGATCTCCTGCGAACAACCTCTCATCTTGCTCCTCTGGTGGTGCAGCGAGATGTACAAGGACATGGGGGATGTGGGGGATGTGGTGCAGGCAAGCTGCAGCCTCTTGGGTGACTGCTCATGTTCTGCAGCCCACCTTCGTGCTTGCTGGCATGGTTGTAACATGTTTGCGGAAGCCTTGAAGCCTTCACGTTCAGCTCGCCCACATCCCACCCCCCACGCCCATCCCCCCCTTCGCCCTTGCAGGCATGCAAGCAGAACCAGGTGCGGCTGTTGCGGCTAGTGGTGATCCCGTCAAACTGTCGTTGATCCCCACAAACTGTCATATCTGGACGGCAGCCGGCGTGTCCACAGCTCTGTGATAATTGAACCACGCCATAACCGACATGTTTGCCCTGGCTGCCACCCATACTTCAGGCGGTACTACAGCGGCCTCAGCCGCTCACTGTGCCTGGTGTGTTCGCGGCACTACAGCAAATTGCAGATGTGAAGGGGGATGGTGAGCCATATCGTCATGCAGCTCTGCGCTGGTGATCACTCATGTAGGCCGCGGCCAGGCTGCCAGTACACTGACCATTTTATGTGTTGTCTGCCATGTTTGTTGCATTTTGTCCTGCTGCTGCAGGCGCGCAAAAGCGGCGGCAACGCATCGTCCTTTCGCTGCTGCGAGCCTGTCGTGAGCAGGAGCCGAAGTTCATGGCTCGAACGTTGGTTCAGGCAAGCGTATGCTACTATTCAATTTTGAACATACAGACAACATTCCCACATCAACTCCTCCGCCAACGACTGGCCCTGCTGGGCCCCGCAAGCGATGTCTCAGGTATTGTGGTTGATTTGCCTCGCCCCGCGTGCAGAACCTGCGTGTGGGTGCCAATTGGCGCTCTGTCATTCCTGCCCTGGCCAAGGCTGTGGTGATGCACAAGGAGGGAGGCCGCGTGCCTAAGGTTGGTGCTGACGGTCTGATTGGGGCAAGTGGCACCACCTGCAAAGCAAAGGAGCATGCGCCTCCATATCATGTTGGTCGTGCATTCCTCCTTATGACACTTGTCACCCACTTGTTTCCCACCCAATCGTCATCCACCCAACCCATGCAGGCCCGGTTGGACCAAGCAGCAGCTGCTGCCACCGCCGCCTTCCACGTGTGCCCCAACCTGCAGCTGCTCATTGGCACCATGTTGGACCACCCGCTCGAGGAGTGGCAGCGGCGCTGTCAGCTAACGCCAGGTGAGACGGGGGTGTGATCGGTTGGTTTGCGACCTGCCATGGCTGGAGCACCGTGAGCCTGCAGCCCTGCCTTCACATAATAGCGCAAATCGCACTTCAGGAGGACATGCAAGGCTTCTTGCCATTAGCTATGTAAGCAACCCACCCATTGCCAAATATATTTGCCGAGTGTATCTCTCGTGATGGTCCTTTCACTCTTCCCTCCTTTGTACTGCTTGGGTTGTAGGCATGCCCATCAAGCCCATGCTGGCCAAGATCTGTGAGGGACTTGACGACGCCTTGGAGCAGCTCAAGGGTGCGCCCTTCCTGGGTAAGTCAAAAAGTCAATTTGGCTACGTTTCTAACAGGAATACTCTGCGGTGCTGGCAGTTAGCGGGCAGTGCTCGCATGAGCCGCACCACTTTGCTGGATCGAGTAAGCGATGGTAGCACTGATGGTGCATGCATCCCGCTAAGCGCGACTCACACGAGGATTCTTACCGCCTGCGTGACTGAGCTGCCCACTACCGCCTCGCTATCTGCTGAACCGACGCTATGTGCTCTGTGTTGTGTGTGTTGCGCAGCTGAGTTCAAGTATGATGGTATGAGGGCGCAGATACACATCATGCAGGGAGGCCAGGTCAGCGCTGCTCACCAGTCACATCCGCCATATTCCCACTCCAAACGTTCCTGCCAGGAGCCGAGCGTTGCTGTGGCCCGCCGCAGCAGAAAGGGAAGCAGCTTCAGCAGGCCGCTCGTGTGATGTGACGCCCTTTTTGACCAACCTTGGTCAGAAGGTCATGCGTCTGATCCACACATGTTGTGGCGTAATTGTTTCATTTGCAGGTTCGCATCTTCAGTCGCAACTGCGAGGACCAGTCGGCGCGCTTCCCAGATGCGGCGCAGCAAATCTTGGAGGCAGCCCAAGGTTAGGAAGCTCCCCCCGTTTTTTGATTGCCCTCTCTTTTCGCACAACCGCTCCTCATTTTTTGTCCTCCTTTAAGACGCAATGCCCATGCCTGCTTGCTCTCATTAGGCACCGTGCTGATTCAGTGGCAAACTCTGCATGCCAGTTGGTCAGTCAGGCAGGTGTGGTCATTGACCGATAAGTTGTTTGGCTGCCTCCATGCTTACTAGACTAGTCAAATGACTTGTCAGGTGCAGGTGGCGCCACATCAGCCATCATTGATGCGGAACTGGTGGCAGTGGACCGCGGCGATGGGAATAGGTGAGGCCTGATACATGGCACACCGCAGCCAAGTTGCAGCCGTGCCTCAGCAACAGGTTCTGGCTACGCTGGTGCCCATTGACATGTCAATTTTATGCTCGCAAGTTTGGGAACCAACTTTCCACCCGAATTTCATTGGTATGAGCTGTCAGGCTGAGGGCTTTCCAGGAGCTGGCCACCAGGAAGAAAGTGGATGTGGATCTGGATGAGGTCTCAGGTGAGGCACCTGGCTGAGTGCGGACGTGAGTGCAGGCGTTTGTCCCCAGAGGCTTGTTGCGTGCATGTGTGGTAGGGCTGTTCAAGCTGGAGACATCTACGCTAGAGCGGCAGCCCTTCCCTGCCTTGTGGTTCCTTTAAACCTGGATTTCAGCTTGTGTCGTGGGTCAAGCAGAGCTGCTGCCCCTTTGTTCTTCTGTTGCCCTCATTCGCTTATGCCACGCTTGCACCTCGAAACCTGCTGCTGCCGGTGCAGTGCATGTCTGCATATTTGTGTTTGACCTGCTGTTTCGAGATGGCATCAGCCTGGTACATCTGCCGCTTGAGCAGCGGCGGCAGGAGCTGGTCCAAGCGCTGCCCAACATGCAGCCCGGTCGCTGCGCCCTTGCCCAGTCGCTGCGCTTCCCGGGAGGAACAGGAGCGCCTGCGTTAGCAACGGCAGCAGAGGTGGCAGCCACAGCGGTTGCTGGGCAGGCACCAGAGATTAAAGAGGAGCAGGAACAGCCAGTTGGGGGCTCTGGAAGTGGTCAGAAGCGCGAGGAAGCTGGCAAGAGGGAAGCTGACAGAGCAGGCATTAGCGGCCAGCAGTTGCAGGTAGCAGGGGCAGCACCGTTGGAGGATCGACTACAGGAGTGCCTGCTCCAGGCATTTGCAGCCGGCACAGGTGAGACGTGCATCAACATTACTGGCTGCTTGGCGGATCTTATCACAGCATACCTGGCGCTGGGTGGTTGGCAGCAGGGCAGAAAAGAAAATACCCATACTTGCCACGTCACCATCCCACTGTGCTGGCGTGGGCCGTACCCCATCTGTTCCTCACTTGCCGTGTTTGCAATTGCAACCTTTTTGATGGCTCAATTCGATCGCAGAGGGGCTGATGCTCAAGTCATTGACCACGGCGTACGAGCCCAGCAAGCGGTCCGACCACTGGATCAAGGTCAAGAGGTTCGTCCACTTGACTGGTCAGGGCTGGACTTGCTGCCCTGCCGGCCTGCTTTGTTGCTAGTTCGACATTCTATCGGCGCTAAGCCACCTGTCCCTACATTGCTGCAGGGATTACTGTGAGGGGCTTCATGACACGCTGGACCTAGTTGTCATTGGTGCCTGGTATGGTAACGGCAGAAAGGCGGGGTGAGCTGAGCCGCTGCTGACAGCGTAAACACAATCTGACTACAATAGCATGTACCCGAGCTTGTTCATTGTTATTGCTCGGCCCTTTCCCAAATTGTCTGCTCATCTCCCACATCACGCCAACGTCCAAGGCACTTCACCTTGTGTGGGGGTCGTGGTTCTCGACTCAATGTTGCACTGCATGATTTCCCATGCCCCTGTACATTCGTATCTACCCTTGCAGCTGGTTCTCCCCCTACCTGCTGGCCTGCTACGACCCCGACACCGAGCAGCTGCAGAGTGTGTGTCGCTGCATGAGCGGCTTCACTGATGCTTTCTACCGTGAGTCCAAGGAAAGGTGGGTGAGCATAGGCTCTTTATGAACTTGGAAGGGGCACCTGCATGGAGCAAGTAATGCCCAGGCAGGTGCTCCTGCATAAACCTTGTCACGCCAGCGGAATCCTGCAGCAGGGGAGGCTGCTGCCTGCTGGCGTCTGCTGCCTCTCTGAGTAGCAGATGCGTATGCCGTAGCACGCGTGCCAGCGGCTTGCGTTCCACATCAGCTTGGGGCGCCCTTGGCCGCGTGCAGGCTGTCGCAGACAATCATTCCGGGGCCCAAGCCATACTACAACACAGGTTTGTTCAATCAAACCGTACCGCAAACAGCCGCTCCCACCCCCACCGCCACCACGAACCGAAAACCCTCCACATACAGATTGCAAGCCACCATCAGCATGCAGCGCTGTGAACCGCACGGCTTGCAAGC
>JAAMXP010000162.1:45262-68488 GCA_019693395.1 Ettlia oleoabundans
CCTTCCCACCACCACCAGCACACACACACACACACCCAACCGTGTTGCAGGGGAGAGACCTGACATGTGGTTTGAGCCCAAGGAGGTTTGGGAGATTCGTGGCGCCGACCTGTCCCTATCCCCAGTGAGCATCAGCTGCTGGATTCTTCCTGCCGTTGCAGACTGTTAGCTGCCAACTACACTACTGCTGTTGAAGCATAAGGAGGTTCAGCTACAATCCGTTTGCATATGCCTGATGGGAATATGTTCGCGACCTTTCTTCGCATTGGCGACTTGCTGTTTGCCGCCATGCACAGGTGCACAAGGCTGCAGAGGGGCGGGTGCATGCGGACCGAGGCTTGGGGCTGCGCTTCCCACGCTTCCTGGGGCGGGTGCGCGAGGACAAGGCGCCCGAAGATGCCACGTCAGCGGAGCAGATTGCCGAAATGTACCGCGCCCAGGTGATGGTGTACCGCCTGCCCATGGATCCGCTGGGGTTTTGTGTGGCTCTGTGTATGCCCTCGTGTTTCCCTTTGACCAAGCCAAGCATGTGCTGCAAGCAACACCTGTCAGTCATGGTGGGGGGATAAACGTCCGTCCGGCTGCCCCTCCTTGTTTCCACAGACTCGAAAGGTGGAGAGTGCTGGGCAGCGTCTGGAGGGCGGCAAACAGCAGCACCTCCAAGGGCAATCGGCATCTGCCGAGGCCGCTGTGGATTCCGAAGGAGAGAAAGAGGCAGGCGGCACAGATGTGGATGAGGAAATGGACTTTCGTAACGAGGAAAGATGAAGAATGTGGGACAGCGGCACGGCAATGCAGATATTCAAGTTGCAGGAGCGTGCTTGTTTGAAAAAGAGATGTTACTCATAAGGTCTCTTTCACACGGGCAGCACAAAGGGAAAATAGAACCTGCTTTGGCCGATGTCACTGGGTTGACATCAAACAAAGATGCTGGCTTCGACTTCCGGGTGGCGGCAGCGGTGCGCCCACCGCTGCCCCGCTGTACACCAGTACGGCTTGCTAAACCAAATTCAATGCTTACGCAGTGTATCGTTGTCCATTGCCTGCATCGCTTCACAACTGTGACTTTCCCGCCAGCAAGTCCCGCTTGGCGAGTGGGGGGTCCGGGTGGATCGCGAAACACCTCGGTAGACTGCAAGATGCCAACTTTCAACCTGCAGACTAATGGTTGGTCTACAACTGCTGTTTCAATGCATGATTGGTGGAACCTGCCTCCGCCCATCGCGCAGTCCCACGCCCATCCGCCCGCCGCCCTAGGGCGACCAACAACGGTCCCTGGCTTGCTCCTGTGTCTCTTCCCACGGTCCGCCCCTGCAGTGCCCGGTGACCGCGTTTCTGCCTCTCAAATCGTGGCAGATCTGTCAAAGGCGGTGGCCCAGGCCGTTGGCAAGCCAGAGGCGGTGAGTGCAGCATCGTCGCTGCCACCGCTTATGCGGCTTGCCCCCAAGTCCTGCTTCCCACAGCTTCCCACCCCTCCCACCCCTCCATGTCCTTCTCAACGCACATTATCCTCCAGTACTCTCTTCTTGCTTCCGTTTCCCGCTGTGGCTCAGCGTTTCTTGCTGCCTCAAAATATGCCACACCCCGCAGTACGTGATGGTGAGCCTAGAGACGGGCAAGCAGATGATGTTTGGCGGCACCGAGGAGCCCTGTGCCTACGGCGAACTCATCTCCAGTGCGCCCCTGCTGCCCTCTTTGTTTTGTCCTGCTTGCTGTGCCCTGCCTGCTGCTGATTACCCTCCCCACCCAGCCTGCCTGGCTGCATGCAAATGCATGTCAACAATATTGTTGTTGATGTATTACCTGCTTTCGCATGATGCGCCGCCCCTGCATTGCGATGCAGTCGGTGCTATTGGCGGCGAGAAGAACAAGAAGGTGGGCCGGGCAAAGCGCTATTTGAGTGCTGCTCAGCTGTTGTGGGGGACGGATGTGGGGTACAGCAAGGCCGAGCTGTGACTTGCGCCTGCTGCTCCATTCCTCTACGCCTGCTTTAGCTCCCATCGATACATCCCCACCTTGCATTGGCAATCAATACTGCGCAGATTAGCGCAGCGCTTGCAGAGGTGGTGCAGCGGCACCTGGGCGTCCCTCCCAGTCGGCTGTACATCAAGGTGGGTCCCTTTCGCTGGTTGTCTTCTGCTGCTCCACTGCAGCTCTTAACAACCACTCACGGATGGCCCGATCGTAATTCCATCTTCATGTCGGCTGTCTGATTCTACCTCCTTCACTGGCTTGCATGCAGTTTTACGATGTTGCCCGCACAGACTTTGGCTGGAATGGCAGCACTTTTTGAAACCACGGAGAGCGAAGGGTTTGCAAGCTGATGCAGGTCTTACAGTGGTTGCACGGCACACGTAGGTGACAGTTGCCTGCCTGCATGCAATTAGAATATGTGATCGACAGTGGATGGTGTAAGGCAGTTCTACTAGGTCCACAGCATTGTCAGAGTTTGGCGTGCTGTCAGCGGCGGCGCACCTTCCTCAGCACAGCACACTTAGCAACACATTGACAACATGAAGCATAGCACCGCATGCGCGGCTGACCGTTTATTGACTTTCTGATCGGGTTGTAGTACTCTGAATTAGCCAGTTGCAGTAGTTAGGGCGTGTTGCTGGCCCGCCATGCGGACTGCCAAGACCCTGAGCAGCCTGCTGCAGGTCGCAGCTCCCGTGCTGAGGGAGGGACTGGCAGATGCAATTGGCACTACAGGTGGGATCTGGGCTGCTCTCACTGCCGGTCCACATCTGGGCAAGGGTTCGCTGGTTGCGCACGGCGGAAAGGCGGCCAGACGACTTCTGGTGCATACCCCAGCATATGGTAGTTGCATAACGCTCTTCGGGTCCGATGGCTCACAACAGCTACGCCCGTGCCCCGCCGCTGCCGCCGCTGCCGCCCAAGGCAGTTGGACGGCACCTGGAGGAACCAAACGATTCCCCAAACTTTGTGTGATTGTAATGTTACAGGGGTGCGCACACTCACCACAGACCTGAAAGCAGCACTGGCCGCAAAAATTCCAGCGGAGCAGGTGGGCCTGCATGGGCCCGACACGGGTGCATACACAGCCCCTCCCTCTCGCACATGCAGGTTGACAGATACCAAATCGCATTGTGCATTGTTTGACAACCGCTTCCCTAAGTAGGCGTGCTGACTGTAGAAATGGCATGGCCTAGCTGCTAGCGGCCAGCTCATAAGTTGATCGGTGGGTCTCACCCCTCCAGTTACGTCCCACTTGGGCCCTGCTGTCACATCTTATCCTTTGCTGCAGGACCGTCTCAAGCAGCTGAAAAGAGAGCATGGCAGCAAGGTGCTGGGCAGCTGCACTGTGGAGCAGGCCATTGGCGGCATGCGCGGCATACCGGTGAGGGACGGGAGCTGCCAGCCAGGAGCTGAAGCGGGTCTTCAATCTTCATTGTCGTGCCGGCTTCATCGGCGGTGTTGTCAAGTTTGGCAGTGTTGTCAAGCCTCAAGTGCTCCGTTTGCGCAACTGCTACCTTCAGTGACCCATTGGCCTGCTAGCACTGCTAATGGTTCTGCTGGCTGGGTCTTCCCACGACCCTCCCTTACCACAGCCACCCCTCGCACCTGTTCCCAGGCCATGCTGTGGGAGACCAGCCTGTTGGACCCAGAGGAGGGCATTCGCTTCCGAGGCTACTCAATCCCCGAGCTGCAGGTGGGGCTGGGCACCTGGCCAATGTCGGTGGTGGCTGCAGGGTTGCACTATGGTGTGTTGCTGGACAGTCCCTGTGCCTGCGTTGACCACATAGTCCCCAGCCTTGTTGAAGATCTCTAGCCCCAGGTATGCCACCAAATGTGCACGATCCCGGGTCCGGCCGAACCTTGAAACACACAGCTAGCATCGCAGCTACTGTCTTGTTGTTGGCGGTGGCTGTTAAGCTGGTTGCTGCTGCATATGCCGATGTTCATTTGTGGCTGCAGGAGAAGCTGCCAAAGGCCAAGGAGGGCGGGGAGCCACTACCAGAGGGCCTGTTGTGGCTGCTCATGACTGGAGAGGTGGGGATCGTGGCTGGACTGGGTGTTGTTGGGTGCCGCACTGCCGTGGCCCAGACGTGATGCGACACCCTGTGCACATATATGCCGGGCAGCTGCCACCTCGCTGGACGTGCTTCCTCCCCCACCCATGCTTCGTTATTGGTGCCAGCAGTATAGCCCCCTGTCTGACCATGGATCGCGCCCCTGCCTCTGCCTGCTCCACCTAACCCGGCATGGGTCTGCAGGTGCCCACCAGCGAGCAGGCACAGTCGGTGACTGAGATGCTGCGGGAGCGCAGCAAGGTGCCTGACCATGTGCATAAGGTGCGGTGTGTAGTATATTGGGTGCTCAAAGTGGGCTTACATAGTTGGTTGGTATTGGTTGCCTGTTTTCGGTAGCTTCTTGTGTGCAGTCGCACAGGGCTTCCGGGGGTTGCAGGTGAAGAGCTGCAGATGGCGAGGGTTATGGGCAACGTGCAGCCTGGGGCGCTTTGCTGATGCAGTGTTGCAGCTGTTGCAAGGTGTGAGAGTAGGGTGGTCGTCACAACCAAGCTGAGCATGCTGTGCCAGGCACAAACCAAGCCTGGCTGTCTGTCAACCCAAAGCCCGCCCCGGCTGCAGGTGCTGGCCGCGCAGCACCCCAACACCCACCCCATGACTCAGCTGGCTACAGCTGTGCTGACCCTTCAGGTACTGAACATGGATCAGTTGTTGGGTGCTGGAGCACGTGTCTTTAGGTAGCTTGGATGGCTCCTGGGCAGCTGAATACTCCCGATAGAGTCGCTTGCTGTCTGCATTGGCTTGTTATGTGCGCCACGATTCGTTTGTCCCCGCTTTGCTGGTGGCCATTTGATGTGTGTTCTGCAAGCTTTGTGCAGGTGGATAGCAAGTTTGCGGAAGGCTACCGCAGCGGCATGCACAAGAGCAAGTGAGTCGGGGTTTTGCTCTGGTATAGCCGTCACTCTGTGTTGTGTACAGTGGTCAGTGGCCATCTAGGAAACCAGAATCAACCCATTAAGCTGGCCACGCAAGTTGCGATGTGCGACTTGAAGGGCAGCGGCGGGGCATACCGCTGACGCTTGGCAGCACGATGCCGATACGGCGTTCCCATCCCACCTTTCTTCGTTTCTCCAGTAATGCAGCAGTTGACCCAGTCGTCGTGCTGCTTCGTTCTGCTATGCCTTGCACTGCATTGATCTGTGTTTGGCAAGGGCACTTCCTTCCGTGGACATTGCAGGTACTGGGAGCCAGTGTTTGAGGACTCAATGAATCTCATTGCCAAGCTGCCCACTATCGCCGCAGCAATCTACAGGCGCGCCGATCCGCTGCCTCGCGTCTTTCATTGCTGCTCCAAACTTTGGTGAAAGACGGGGCTGCCGTGCAGCTGCCCTGCCCAATCTTCTTCACTGAGTCAAGTCAACATTGCTTGTCTGCCTTCCCAACCCACCCACTCGCCTATCTGTGTCCACAGGAACACGTACAAGAACGGCGGGCTGATTGAGGCTGACAGCAAGCTGGACTGGGGCGCCAACCTGGCATATATGATGGGTATGTGCGTGAAGGGTTGGCAGATGGACATTCCGTGCGAGCATGCATGCCACTTAGGCTGATGCCCCGTGCTCGCTCTTCTTGTAGTCTTAGGGCCATCGTGTTTACGCCCTTGTCCTCCCAGCTGCGGTCTATAATTGCTTCTCCCAGCTAGTTGTTGGCCTCAAGACCCAGGACCGTGTACCAATCCTGCACCACATTGACGCCGATGCCTGCTATGCCTGCTGTTGCCGTGCAGGTTACACTGATGAGGGTTGCCTTGAGATGATGCGCCTCTACCAGACCATCCACGCAGACCACGAGGGAGGCAATGTGTCGGCACACGCCACGCACCTGGTGCGTTTGCCTGCTTGCCTCACTGCCTAATGCTGTGGTCGCCCGCCCGCCTACCTGGCTGCCTGTGGTGGCTCATCAGCCCTGAGTGGCGCTGCACGGCACATTGCACTGAGACCTGATCCAGGCAGCCCGGGCTCTTTGTTTCCTCCAGCAGGTTATACCTCAGCTGTGCTCGTCTTTTGTCTTGTTAGCAGCGATCTCCCCTTCTCAGGCCGTGCTGGGTGAACACATCTTTGCTCAGACGTGGGAAGTTAAATCCTGAGCTGCAGGTGGGCAGCGCCCTCAGCGACCCCTACCTCTCGTTTGCCGCCGGCATGACTGGGCTGGCAGGGCCGTTGCACGGCCTGGCCAACCAGGAGGTGCTGCGATGGCTTACCAGCGTGAGGGAGCAGGTGAGATAGCAAGTGCAACATCAAGCACGATGGCTAAGCAACAATGTACCTGCAGTAGGCTGGAGACCCTGACAAGGTTGCTGATGTCCCATTTGCCGCAGCATGGCACTGTCGTAAAGCTGCTGCCGCACCGCTGTCAACCCGCTGCTGCTGGCCGCGTCCTCACCATCTGTTTGTGGCTGCCCCTGCCTGCCTGCTTGCCTACTTGTGCACCCAGGTGGGTGACAACGTGACCAAGGACCAGCTCAAGGAGTTTGTGTGGGCCACGCTGAAGAGCGGCAAGGTAAGGCGGTAGTGCCTGGGGGCGACCATGTGGTACAACACGGCTGACACTGCTTGGGGGGGTCGGAGTGGTCTGGCGTGCCTACCGGTTGACGGCATCTGTCCATTGTACGCGATGCCATGCTACCGCTGCAGGGCCTTCTGGTGCTGGCAGCCCTGACAGCCCTGATGCTTAGGCATTTAGAACTGAACTGTTACTCATGTGCTCTCTCTCAACTGTTGTTTCGCTTTCTCTGCATGGCTGGGGCTGCAGGTTGTGCCCGGTTTTGGCCACGCTGTGTTGCGCAAGACTGACCCGCGGTGAGCGGCAGCTATGACCCGTGGCAGCTGCAGAGCGCATCTGAATGGCTTGTTGGGATAGAACCCCACTAATCAACAGTCATGCGGGCAGTGACCCCCTCCCATTCCAACACATTGGTTGGCATGGAAGGTAAACTGACCACATTGGCAACTTATCCTTGGCTCAATGACCTTCGTGCTGCTGCTGCTTGTGCTGCTGTCGCCGCAGCTACACGTGCCAGGCCGGGTTTGCTGCCAAGCACATGCCCGACTACCCCCTGTTCAAGCTCACAGCCATGCTGTACCAGGTGGTGCCCGACATACTAAAGCAGACCGGCAAGGTGGGTGATGCATGTGCGCCATCTGCATGTAATGGTGCCAAGAGTTTCTCACCCATTTTCCAGTGCATGTCATGGTATTTTGTCCAGCTGTTGGCGCATTCCTTGCCAAACTTCACACTTCATAACGTCTTACGCAGGTTAAGAACCCGTACCCCAACGTGGATGCCCACAGCGGCGTGCTGCTGCAGTACTACGGCATCAAAGAGGAGTGAGTGGCAGCTTGGTTTCGGCGGCAGCAGGGGGCTTGGTCCTCTTGCTGGGCAGAGGCCGGCCCGCCGCAGTTCATCATGCATCAAACGCAGCAGTGCCTCAGCCGGCCCTGCACTTCAATTTTCCAAAGGGTTGCGACCCACGTCTGCCCCCGCGTTTATGCTTGTGCTTGTGGTATTTAATTAAAACCTTTGTGGCTATGTGTGCGTGCATGCAGGACCTTCTACACGGTACTGTTTGGTGTTTCTCGCTCCCTGGGTGTGTTGAGCCAGGGCGTGTGGAGCCGTGCCCTGGGCCTGCCCATTGAGCGCCCCAAGTCACTCACCATGGCCGCCATTGAGGAGCGTGTGCGCCAGCAGTAGACCCAAGGGTGTCCTCTTTGGGGCGCCAGCAGCAGAGCTGCTCGCCTCCTGGCTGGGCCACATCAAAGCCAGCGGTCCCCTCAGCGCCAAGTGCCATAACCAGCCACGCCCAACAGCAGCAGAGCCAGGCCAGGCCGGCACTTGCTGGTGCCCAGGCCCTGCAGCACAGCCCTGAACCAGCAGCGTGACATCCAGCGGTGGGCCTCACGTTGGCCGGCAGACGGCTTGTAGATGCTCCTGCAGCCTGCACCCGGGCGATCTGCTCAAGAACTGAACCCCTCCCCCAGCACTTGTACTGTCACTGCCTTGTTGCCTGCTTGCTTGCTTGAATTGTTGACCTGCAGCTTTCATGTTCACTTTTCCCTTGCTTGCCAGCCGTTGCCCAAGGGTCTGTTGCGGCATGCCTCCCATCCTGTGGGGTTACCTTTGTGGCCAACCTTTCCCATCCTACCAGTGGGACCAAAGTTGGCCAACAAACATGCATGTGTAATGTGTACAGCTCAGTTCAACATTTGCGAAACACGAGAGGGCTGTGAAACCTTGAGAGGCTTTCCGCAGCCACTGCTTAGAGCATCCTGTCCGCCAAAGGTATGCGGCTGGCAGGCTTGACTGACGGGATGGCACCCCCATGTTGTGCAGGTAAATTACAGGCAAGCCCAAACAGCCTGGCAGCAACATGTGGCCTGAGAAGTGCAGCTTGGGCAGCAAAATTGCAGGCATGTCATGCACACACTCAGACAGTGAACAGCTTATTTCATCGTCTCTCTCACGCTCTCTCACAGGTAGACGCAGCCCATAAAGGGCAGGCGGCACAGCGGTCGCTGGAACATGCGCTGCCTGGAGCCGGCGCTCCGCTCCCACTCCAAATCCTCCACTTGCAGCAGGCCCCGGCCATACCACTCCTCAAACTGCGCCACACACTGGGCTCGCGTGGCTGCACAAGAACAAGGGCAGCGCCACCGATACAAAGGGCGACATCAGTTGAGGGTGCAGTGTGTTGCTAGCAATCTTGCCGCAAAGCCGGCGGCCAACACTATCACAAACGGGCAACCTCTATTGCCAAACATGTAGTTGGGCCCCCAAGGGAGGGCAGGCTGCCAGCTTACCTATATGCGACGATCCTGCCTTGCTGATGCCCACGCCTGACAGGGAGGACAGGTCGAGGCGGCGGCTGGGCTGCGCCCAAACCACGTGGGGCAGCCGTCCCCGCTGTTGTCCCCGCTGCTGTTTCTGCTGCTGCTGCTGCTTGTAGTACTGCAGAATTTCCTGCTGCTCCTGCTCCTGCTGATGCTGTTTTCGCTGCGCCATCAAGTCCTTCCTGTGTTTTGACCCATCTGCTGCGTTGCCAGCTGCAGCTTGCTGGCGCAACAAGCCGCTGTCATGCTGCTGCAAGCCCTGCTCATGCTCGTGCTCCTGCATCCAATGCTGCTGCTGCTGCTCCTGGATGGCTGAGGCCGCCACAAAGTTGAGCAGCACATCCTCACAGTTCAGCAACCGTCTCACCAACTCCCGACCTGCAGGCAAATAGGGCAATAGTAAGGGTCATGGCAAAGGGTTGGTGGCGCTGGAGTTACCCAGCAACATGCAAGCAAAGATGGTCAGGAACAGCGGGCTTTGAATGATTGCCGCACAGCATTTGAGCCTAAAAGAAATGCTTAACATCGACAGATCAGTGGAAGATCGCCAAAAGCTGCAACATTTTAATATTGCTTGAGCAACGTTTTACTATTGCTTGAACTCCTCCACGCCAGTGTGCGCGTACCTTTTCTGTACCGCTCTGACCAGTACAACTCCAGCACATCAACTCCCACAAACTCTGCGGCAGTCAGCAGCACATTGAACTGCCGCTGACGGAACACGACCCGCTCCGGCAGGTACTGCAGGTAGGGGAAGAAGAACACATGAGGTTAAAATTTGTGGGTGAACTTTGTGTTAGACAAGACATGCGCAACATCATTGAGGGCCCCGGTGGGCGGGCACAGGATGCCATGCTGCGGATGCCACGCAAATGCAGATATGCACGAAAGGTATAACAGCAGGATGCCATGGCGGCAAAATAGCATCCTTCTGTTGATAACGCCAAATGACGAGGCACCTGTGGGGGTGGCCCGGCGGTGACGAGGCGCGGGAAGAAGCCCACAAGCGCTTGCCGGTTGGCCTGCCACTTGGCAAATGCGCGCTCCACATCCGCACAGCTGCAGGGGGGGGGGGGGGGCAGCGACGCAATTTCAGCGCAGCAACAGGATGTGCCGCGAGACACACCCGCTGTACAGACAAGGCTGGAAATACCCCAGACAAGCTGCTCAAGGACATTGGGTTACAATAATGGGCAGGCTTCGTTACGGCAGCTTGAAATGCAGCTGCAGACCAGCAGTACTGTACTGTACCGCAGCAGTACATCGTCGTCAGCCAAGAATACTGCCGCAGTTGTAATGTCTGGGTCAGCATGCATCCTGTTGCTGAGGTCGTTCTGTGATTGCAGCGCAGCAAGGGAGCAGGCCGCTCAACTGTGGGCTGGTGAAGAGACAATGGCGGGGGCTTGGCTGGGAAAATGATTAGAGAAGGCAGGGTAGGATGGTAAACTGACATGTTAAAAAAGAGGTGGGCAACTCTTGCCTTGTGGCTCAGTCACATGGGCAGCAACTGTGGAAAAGGGCAAGTGCTGGGCCTAGTAGGGCTAAAATCAGCCCAGTCATGTCCCATCAGTTGTGCAGCAGGCAGTGCCAATGCCTCACCTGTGCCTCCTGGCGGATGCGGACAGGAGCTGTGCAGTCGAAGAGTTCCGGCGGGGGGGGGTCGGCGCGATCGTTCCACACAAGCAGCACCTCCGCCACTGAAGCAAGGGGCACAATTATGTCGCAGTCAGCAGCAGCAGCATTCCTCCCTGCTAAGGGCAGCCCAGGTTCTCAGGTAGGTTCTCAGGAAGGTTCAAAACACCATGGCAAGTGTTGAATGCCTCCAACCAACCAACCAATCAACCAACCATTCAGCGCACCTGAGGGGCAGCTGCCCAGCTTGTTGATGACCAGGGGGAGAGTTGAGAGCCGCTTCCCGTAGGACATTACAACCACAGTATACCGGCTGGTGTAGCTGCTGTTGGCAGGCATCCAACGCTGCTCTGCCACCCCTGCCAGCGGAATACGCTGCGAGCCTTCTGCGCCCGCGATTTGCGCTGCTACTGCGGCAGTGGCGGCGGCAGCAGCTGCAACTGCGGCTTGCGCCTCTGCTGCCGCAGCGGCCAACACGTCTGCTGGCTCATAAATGATGCTGAGGGCGTAACAGCTGAGCGCCACCACTACCGTGCATGCTGCTGCAGTAGCTACCAAGAGCAGCACCAGCGCGGCACATGATGCGCCGCGCTCCCACCTCCGTCGCTTTTTGCCAAGGCCACCAGCCGCGGCCACAGGGGCAAACCTGACAGACTTGCGGCGGCCTACCGGGGAGGTGCATCCAGGCTTGCCTCGAGTTTGTGTGGGGAGCACAGGCTGCCTGACACCCATGATGCCGCCCAAAATGCTGCGCAGCGGCGCTAATGCCGCGGATGCAGTGGAGGCGCCGCCGCCGCAACCAAGCATATCTGTCAGTCCGGCCAACGCTTCAGCTCGCCGACTCCAACAGTTGAAGTGGCCACATCCAACTTAAAGCGTGGACGAAGCGGCGAGGGCAGGGAGGGAGCACTGTAGCCACCAGGTCGGGTTTTGCGAATGCGCTTCTACGCGGGCAGAGCTTGTGTTGCACGGTTGAAGCCAAGTAAAGCTGAGCGAGCCTGATAATTTCCACTGACGGACAGCAAGCACTGCTGCGAAGCTGCTGCAGGAAGCGTGTTGAAGCCACCTTGCTCGGTTTCCCGATCCTTAAAGTAGGGCGCAACGAGATTGTTTTGCAGTTGACACTGACAAGCCTTGCCCGCCAGCTACCAGTCAGCTCACGGTTACCGCCAGCTCATCACCATGCCGCTCAGGGCCGCCAAACCAAGGTGCAACCGAGTTGCGGGAGCATTGAATGGCAGCAACTTCCGACATGCAACGTTGGTTCAACCTTGCAAAAGAGGGTCGCCACAATGTTTGTGGGCTACAACCACACGGCATTGCCGGCGTGGAGCGGTGCTGGCGGGTGAGCCGGCGAGCACCAGTCAGGCGTGGATGGCTTACACAGGCAACACATGCTGGTATGCTCTGATATTGGTTCGCTGCCTGTGCATCAACCATTACAACGGGGTTTTCATGCATGTCAGCTGGACCGCCAACCACTTTGATGAGCTACATGCACTTCATGCATGGCAGCGGACCACGTCGGACGGGCCTTCCGGCAAGCCGCATACCAACACCGGCGGACCGCCGCGCTCACCCCCCATCGCTCCCATTAAGGTCCCGAGCCCCGGGCAGGCGGGCGGGCTCGCCGCCAGCCCTGGCATCAGCGCGGGATGGCGGCCCATCCCGCCTCTCCCCATTGGGGCCTGCCCCGTCTCGGCCTGCTCAGATCTCACCGGCGGGGGCTCCCGGGCTCTGTTCCTTGCGCTGCAGGCTCTCCAAGGCACGCCTTTCCCTGCTTCCACGCGCCATGTCCGCATGCCCGAGTTGAAGCTCCTTTGCCTACGGGCGGGAGGGCGACTAACACTGAGGAGTGAGCCCTTGCATGCAAGCTGCGCTGTTCAAAGATCAGCCCCTTCTTCGTGTCGCCACCACCGGCCCGCCGCCTCGCTGCCGCCACTGNNNCCCCCCCCCCCCCCCCTTGTCCTCAGCCTTCTTCCTCCCATCCCTGGTGTTTTCCATATGATTCTCCAACTGCTGCCTTCACAATGTGTGTCGGCTTTAGTGCCATGCTGGAAGGTCTCGGGTTTGATTCGTGCTGTTGATGACCTGTCGTCCTTGTTTAGCCTTCCTGTGCACGTGTGCCTCTTCTCAGTTCCGCTGCTGATGACAACTGGGCCATACACACGATTAGAGGACCTTGTCCGCGTAGGGCGGCAGTGCAAAACCCGGTTGCTGCCGCTGGCTGCCAACAAATGGTGTGCTGCCAGCTGATGGCTGCCATGCGCTGCCGTTGGCACAGCTTCATTGTTCGTTCAACCTGCCTTCTCTTCCTTGCTTGCTTCATTGATTGCATCCTTCAATGCTTTCCCTTTGCTGACTGCTTATATATTCATGTGACCTGCATGTCTGCTGTGGCTGTTGTTGCTGCTGTCTTTAGAACGTCAGCCATCGCCGCCCCTGCTGGTATTGTTGGCTGCCGCGTTGTTGCCCCCTTTCTGAACAATTGTTTTTGTTGATAAGCTGGCAGCTGCTGTTTCTTCTCCTTCTTGAAGTTCTACTTGGACATTCTACCCTACGTTGACCTTCATGAAAGTTGGTTCAGCCGGTCGGTGCCTAGTGCCCTGGCACACCCCCTCGGTGATTCCTACTGCTTCGTTTCCCAGTCCCGTCAAAGCACGCTGCTTACCTATTTTGCCAGCCCTCCTCACCGTTCACAGCGACCGGGAATTTTTTTGTCAGTTTTCTATTGATGCAGTCAGGTCCGCTGCTGGCATCCAAGATCCTTTGGTGGCTTTGCCACAACGCACCTCAGTACCCGGACGTTCATGGCAACCACCCCAGCATTGTGGTAAGTGGTCTTGCATGGACATAATTTGATTGCTGTTCATATTCGTGTGCACCCTGGACACAAACTTTGGTACACTGTTTGCAGACACGGCGCCAACTTCAAGCCAGGCACAGCCGCTTGCAGCAGATGTTTGACGATGCACGGGTGGGAGCGGGCCTGCCGCCCGTAATTCTCTGTCACAATGCATTATATGCAGCTCGCTACCGCTACTGCTTGCACTGGATCAACAGCTGGGGAACAGTGTAGGAAGCCCAGCTGCTGTGTACACATGGCCCTGATGGTTTGCTGGATCGCCTCACGCTCAGTGCCACTTTTGATCTTCTGTTGTTAATCATCTGTTGTAACCAGCTACAATGGATCAGAATAGGGAATAAATAAACAATGGCATAAACTTTTTATTGGAAAAGAATGCCAAGCTCAATCGGTGTTGGCTTTGCTGCTGCCGTCGCTGCTGCCGTCGGCGCAGCCGCCGCCCCTCCCACCGACGCTGTCGGCCTGTTTTTCGGGCTCGGTTGCCCCTGCTGCGGTTGCTGCACTTCCCTTATTGCGTCTTTTTCTAAGCTGTTTTAACAAGGCGGACATGCCTTGCGCACGGCCGTTTGAGCCGGCCGTTCGCCGCTCCTGCTCCAGCATGCGTGCCACCTGCACCAGGGAGTGATGCATAATTTTTCAGCATTCACACCCAGCGCATTTTGAGATGTGCAGGTAAGTTTACACAGTGTTTCTCTCCACAGCCAAAATCAAAGCCCAAACCCACCTCCATGCGGCTCACAGCCCGGCCCGTGCGCTGCTGCTCCTCCTTCGCTATGTCCTCAATGTAGTCAATCACCAGCAGGAACTCTGTAGCAACAACGCAGCAGCCAGGTGCTTTCTTTGATAGGCATTCATTAAAAAGCACGTCCAGGTTGCATGTTTGGCTGGACGCACTGCTGGGCGAAGGGTAACACAAGTCTTGAAATGCAGATGCAACATGCGTCTCACCCTCAAAGCGCTGTTTGACAATGTTCTTGCGCCAGTCAGGCATGCCATCAGGATCCTTCTGCTTTGCTGCTTCCTCCTGCAAACAGCCAGCGACCCCCAAAACTGACGCGTTATTCAGCCGGGAAGAAAAGGCTACCATACCCCACGATGGTCAGGAGGGCTAAAACCCACCATTGCTTGGCGGGTGCAGTTGTTGGGGAGGAGGTCCACGGCATACCACTCGTACATCTACAGAGAGGAGGCGAACATGCTTTGTGAGTAAGACAAGAACGTAAACAACAGCGCAGGAGCCCTTGCACTGGGTGCCATACTCAGCAACCATCTCACCTTTGGCAGGCCACCCAGTGACTTGAACGTGGACAGGGTAGGCAGGCCACCCTGCCTTGGGTGCAGCAGCTGCCGTGACCCCTGCCGACCACGCTTAGTGCCTCCGCTGCCGGCATCTGGTGCAGCGGCATCGGAGCCGCCGCTGCCACCTGGCAATCTGCCGCCGCTGGTCAAACTGCCAACGACACCCAGGGCGCTGAAGGCGCCACCTGCGCTGCGGCCTGCCCCGCCACCAGCGCTGACGAAGCTGCCATCAGCAGCACACGGCAGCAGCAGGTTTTCCAGCATGGACTGTTGCCGCAACATCTGCTGCTGCTGGTACGCCCCCGCCAGGAAATGCGTGTTGGCTGCTGAAGCACCGATCTGGTGCACTACATGCGGCTGATACTGACTCATGGCGGGTGAGTTGGACAGCACGCCAAAGCCGCCACCGCTGCCTGTAAAGTGGAATGGCGCCAACAAGCCCAGGGTGTGCTCTGCCACGAAGCTTGTCGGCAGGTCTGTGGCCGCTGAACCCATCAGCGGCAAGAACTGCTGCTGTGGAGGCACCCGCAACATCATCCCTTGAGCAACAGGGTGCATGTGCGGGGCTTGCTGCAGCTGTGGGGCAGAGGGCACAGCCAGCTGCTGCTGCTGCTGCTGCTGCTGCTGCAGCAGCGCTGGGTCGGCGCCGGCTGCCGCGAGCTGCTGCTGCTGGTTGTGCAGCTGTGGGGCAGAGGGCACAGCCAGCTGCTGCTGCTGGCCGTCATTGGGCGGCGCCCCTCCCAGAACTGGAAGGGTCGGGAGAGAACTGGTGGCAACTCAAGTCGATTGTCTCAATCCAGAACGGCATCCCTTTTCAATTGAACACACAGATGGAGGCAGTCCATTCCAGCAGCACACAACTCCTCCCACCCCGTACCCCGATGCGCTTGGCGACCTTGATGTCCTCCAGGCGGTCGCGGAATTCCTGGTGTTGCATCATGTGCTTGATGATGGGCATTTCCAGGTACTCGGCATTTGCAGGGTTCTGTGCGGAGGCAAGTTACAATGGGGTCACCCCAGGAGGTGGGGAAGAGAGATGAACACCGCCGGTGGTCTCCCCTGGCAACAAGGGGAACAACGCAGGCAGTTCACTGCAACTCGTCACCTCTGATCCCTCCAGTGCCAGCCACCAGCAGTCCTGCACGGTGGTCACTGCCAGCATGTCCAGCAAGCGCAGCATGCTCATCACCAAAACTTCGTTCCTTCGCTCCTTCTCCGTCATCTGTGGGAGTGGCAGCCGGGAGGGGCACACAACAGATAAAACAGGTTAGCAGCAGGGAGGGTCAGCGAAGCAGGAGGACATCAGCAGCAAGGAGCAAAGGGCAGCAAGCAAAAAAACAATCGATTGTCACCTGCTGCACGCGGGCCTTAAAGTCTCCAAGGAATGGGAAAAGGTGCAGCGACAGGCAGCGCGGCACACACAACGTCATGCGTTCGTGGAAGTACTGGTCGAAATCCCTTTGCAGAATAGGGGAGCAAAAATATAGTCGGCGGGGTGGATTAAGGGTGGCCAGCATCATTCTAGCTGCACTACGCTTTAATAGCAGAGCAGGGCTGGTGCACCAAACTGTGTTCCAGAAAGGCATGCATTACCCACAACTTTGAGGGCAGCGGCTACCCACCCGGCCTCCTGCAGCTGCCGGGTGCCACCCTTGCAAAAGGCATAGACCACAGAGTGCATATCGCTGATGCCGTCGAACAACGCGTGCACTGCCTTATTCTGCTCCTGGTACGGCACCGGCGTGTTGAGGTTGGTGGTGCTGGGCCATCTGCAGCGCTGCCGCCTGCATTTCAAGGGGGTTTCATGGTGGAAAGTTGCTTGATGATGGGCCATTATTGGCATTTAAGGGCTGCCGACAGCATTTGAAGAAGTAGGAGGCAGTCCTCACCAGTCAGCCTTGTTCATGGGGTCAGGAAAGATCTCCGCCTTGGACACGAAGCGTGCCCAAAAGTACCAGCCCAGCGCCCGGAAGGGACACACCACAGGATCCACGTTGCGAGCGACACCCTTGTACCCCTTTGCACCGGTCTGAACAGAAAGAAGGAGGAGTCGTTCCGCAATGTGAAGGAAGAGAAGTCAACAAAGCCCGTCAACAAAAACAAGGGCAGCGGCACGCACCAACCAGCAACAAAGCGAGACAACCTAACAACCATGATCAGCAACAACAGTGATGCCCCACCTCTTGCGTCTTGCCCTTCATGAGCACGCCAGCAATGACCCAGAAGGGACACGGCCCAATGCAATCCATGAGAAAGATGAGCAGGTGGCTCATGCGGAGGAGGCGCACGTCATCGCTACGCCCGATGGAGGAGTGCATGAAGGTGAAGCAGCTCCGGCACAGGGAAGGGAAATAGCGAGCAGATTCAGCATTGGGCCGGCTTTGCAAGATTGTTACGCAAAAGGAGCGGTGCAAAGACCAGACAACAGATATGCGACTCACCCGTCCCGCTGCGCCGTCAGCGTGTCCTTCAGCATGCACAGGCGCATGGCGTAGCGGTACTGATCGAAACTGTAGGTGTCGGCTGCTGTCCCTACTTGAGGGTCCGGCCCACGGATGTCGCTGCGAGAGGCCAGACACGATAACAGAGGGGTCAGATAAGGCAAGAGGCAACAACAGATATCAACTACGAGCCAGCCAAACAGCTGGCCGAGCAGCAAAAACAGAAGCAGGCCAGGCAGCAGAAAAGGGAGCAGGCAGCCAGCCAAGCAGCAGCAGGCAGGCATATGCAGCCAGGCAGGCAAGCCTATTCACACAGTGCCCTTCTCGCCATGCAAAGTGCTCTTCACCGAGGAGTAAATGTCTGAGTAGACAGGGTAGGAGAGCAGCTTGTCGTGCTGGATGGCCTCGTTATGGTTGATTTCCTTGCGACGGCTTGTGAACTCGTCCTGCAGCGCCAAATGCATGCCCTCCACGTACTTCCAATTCTGCATGTGAAGAGTGAAAAACAGCAGCAAGAGAAAGAGATTGACAAGCAGGAACAAGCTGAAACTGGAAAACAGCAATACTAAACAGCGCTGGGGAGGAAAGCAAAGCATTTGCACGCAGCAAGAAGAGGAAGGGGTTGATTTGCAATTAGGATAGCACAGATTCGACACAGTGGGGCTTACCATGCGCTGCAGGGGATGTTCCTTGCCGTAGATCTCCTTGGCGTCTCTGAAGAACTCTGTGGCCCCTGCACCCACCCAGCGCAGGCACGCAGCAGCCAAAAGGGGCCCTTTCTGCAATAGGGAAAGAGGTATGGGAAGCAAAAACTGAATTGAGCTGAGCTGTGCTGAGCTGAGATGTGGGTTAGGAAGTACTGCAGACATCTGTTACCGCCCACAGCCAGGCCGCACCGCCCATAAATGCAACCATATGCGCACACTCACTTTAGGGTCTCCCAGCTCTGTGCCACAGCTGTCCAGGTCCACCCATTGCTTCGTGGGATCCTGCTGTGGCAGGTAGTTGATGAAGTACTGCAGCGCATTGACTGACAAGACAACATGCCTTGAGCAGAGGCAAGCAGTGCTGGGCCAAAAGCAGCAATAAATGACCTAAGCAATTGTGCTTGATATTCAGAGCCAGAACTCACATGCAGGAGCTTAAGCTTAGGGGCGTAGGTCCCAGGTGTGCTGTGCTTCATCGTTGCTCTCCGCTGGCGGTGAGCGGTCTCGGTGATGCGCCTGCGCATTAGTGGCGAGGCAAAACTGCAGTTGGTTGGGGCGTGCAAAGCCCAACAGCCAAGCAATGACCCTCAACTGCAGCTTACGTGGCTGCGCCTGGCGGCAAGAGCCGTGTGGGACCGCCCAAGCTACCACCAGGAGATCCCAGCCGTGGCACCAGAGCCGCCTGCCCACCGCCCTTTCCCGCGCTCCGCGTTTTGCTCGCCGGCCGCTTGGTGCCTGTTGCTGCACGTACAACGTGTGCCATGTATCCTGCTGCAATAGCTGCGAATCCTGCAGCTGCAGCTGCTGCTGCAGCGCGTCGTTGCCGCTTGGCTGGCGCACCGCCGTCGGCAGCGTCGGGATGGGCGGCACCAACCCCCGTCCCATGCTCCTGTGTGTCGGCAAGTGCTGCGGCGCCGCCGATTGCAGGCTGGGAGTCCCACAAAGCAGGATCAGGGACGAAGAGGGAGGATGCCGGCTGGTTCCAATCGTGCCCTGGAGAGCCCTCTTCCGCCATGTCGCGAGAGGGCCCCAAGCTGCTGCTGAATGCTATACGGGTGTTCAGACGCCAGGACAGCGGAGGGAGAGAGGCAAAAGAGGGTCAGGGAAGGAGCTCCATGGCAGGGGCTGTGCGGGGGCGTTCAAAGCGAACTCCAAGCCGGGCCAGCCGCCCGACTGGGTGCTGCCGGCCTGTATTCTAGACTTTCAGCCGAAAGTTCGCCGCATTGCCGTTGCCATTCCTTGCCTTTTTCGCCCTCTTTGCTAACAGTGCCAAGACCGACTTGGTCCAGACGAATCTCCCAACATGCAAATGACCGGGGTTTCACAACCCCAGGCGGTCAACCTCACTTGCAACTGTTTCCCGTGACCTCTGGGAAAATGCGGATCTGATGAACGCGCACATTTTTCGGTTGCCTACGCCGCCCGGCAGGCATCCATTGGCCACCGCCGCCATGCTGCGCTAATAACAACCTGCACAGTCTTAAAGAACCTGCACAACCGCTTTTGGGCAAGACAAGGCACTGTGTCAAAGCGAGGTGAAGTTTCTACCCTTTACATTGACGCATATGTCCTAGAAGCATAGAGGTGCACACCATGCAAGCACAAGGAAGCACAACCGTGAGAAGGCGCTGCCTGGTAGCCCTAGGCCCAGGGCTTTAGGACATTCTGCCACAGACTGCATATGACTGCAATCAACTGCGTGTTGGTGGCTACACCTCGCAACTGCTCCTGCACATGCCACCAGCTGGCAATCTTGGCTGTTGGCAGGTGGCAGCTTACGCGACACGTAAGGTGAAGCGACTGCCCAGTTTAACAGCTAATAGCAGACAGCGAGCAGGTAGCACATCTGAAAGGGCATCACCTGCATTGCTAGGTAGGCAGCTGATTGGGGCCCAGCGGTTTGGGGGCCTGTCATGCGCTGTGTGTGGCGAATGCCGCTAATAGGCACCTGTTGCCAGATGCCACGGCCAGTTACGTGCGCCGACACACCAGGAGATCAACCGGCACCACTGGCAGCAGCCACACTATGCAATCCAAGTGCCTTTAAAACGGAACCGCAGCACCCGCTTGCTAGCTGTATCTGCATTCGGCAGCAGGGGGCAGGTGTCTTGGGGAATCCATGCCTGCCATCATCATGCCTTGAATCATAACACGCACATTATACGAGCAACATTAAAGCAAACAAACATGCAATAGGGTATCATTGGCTGCTAGGCAACCTGCCAGCTTGAGAGCACATGTTTCACACCGAGAAAGCAGTCAAGAATCTACAAGGCATGTTGTACAAAAAGGAGTGGTTAAGCAACCACCACGCTACATGCCCAGGGCCTTGCTGGCCTTCTGGAACTGCACATCTCCCGCCCTCTCCCCCTCCATCTGTGCAATGCTCTGCTGCAGCTCTGCCAGTCTGTCTTTGGGTGCCTGCTGCTCCTCAGCTGTGCCTGCAATATGGGCAAAAACTATGAACGATGGGAATATTGGTTGGTCACACTCGCCATTTCAATTTATCAAATAGCTGCCGTTGCATTTCTGCTGCAATGCTGGCCAATGCCAACCTAGCAGCTACTGGTAAGCAGGCAAACGCTTGGGCAGGTAGGTGGCAGGACAAGCAGGTAGTGGCCAGGCAATTGCCATGCAGGCGCGCGACTAAGCAGGCGGTTGGCAGACAAACCAGTAGCCAGTAGGCACACCTGTGGCCAAGGCGGCAGCATGCTTAACAACGCCAGCAGCACTTGACGCCACTTGTCCGCCCGTCTCAGCCGCCTTCGCCAGCACCCCAGGTTTCGTCTCGCCCTGGATGGTGGGCTCCTCAGTCAGCCTGCCTGCCTCCTTACCACCAGCACCTGCATACTCACATGGAGAAGGGAAGAATAGAGGTGTGAGGAATGCAGTAACCTGTAATCCGCAAGCTGCCGCTTGAAGCATGCCAGCCAAACGAGGCTCGCTCAAGCCTCGTGCCATGTTGCCCTGCTGCAGGCTCAGGAAACCAGCCTTGCTGGCACAGCCCCAGCTGCAATAATTGCACTGACTGCCTCCCTTTCCAGCCCTTGACCTCCCCTCACCCTGGGTGCTGCTGGAGTGCTGGCCTGTGGGGTGCACGCCCTGTAGCACCGGGCCAGGCTCCTCGTTATCTGCAGCGGCCCAACATAGCAGCGGGGGCAGCATAAATAAGTTGCAATAAGTTGCAGGGCTGCACAGAGGCTGGACAGCGTGCCTGGCTAGCTCGCAGGGGCCGGATTCAGCCAGTTGCTTTGCTGGGTGTGAAGCAGTGACTTTGCCTCAACAGAGCGACGCGCTTTCTGGCTTGTGCACTTTCTCACCAGACTCATATCCTGAGTCTTTGGTGGTAAGCTCACCCCCTTCCATGGCCATTGGGCGCGGCGCCAGATGGGGCGTGGCATCAGGCGGTGCAGGAGCCAGGCCACGGCCCTCGCTGGCCTCCACCTCAGCGCTCTCCCTCACGCCTGCCGACATGCAGACAAAGTGCGGTCAAGCAGCAATGAAGGCATGAGAAACAAAGACGTGAGAAATGCTGAGAAGGAGCTCAAACGCTGTCTAAATGTTTGGTGCTTTCCGTATTGAAGCAGGGCAAGTTTCAATAAACGTCCAAAGCACACACGCCCACCTTCAACAATGTCCTTCAGCGGTGCACCCTGCCCACCCACATCCGCGCCTGGTGCCTCGCGGGCCATCACTGCAACAGACCGACAGACAAACATCGAAATGCATTCAAGCTGTCACAGTAAAGGCAATCAGGCATGGCTAGTCCACATGGGCAACATGGGTGCTTGCCAGCATGAAGGATGCAGCACCAGCAGCAGAGAGCAGCTTGTCGTGACAGAAGGCTGAAGCTTCATGAGGATAGCCAGCAGCCTGCAGTCACCTTGGTATGCCTTGTCGACCACGGCACCTGCCGTGCGAGCTACAGCCTGCGCACATGGTAGTAGCATGGGGTTGATAAATCAATGAACAGGCCACTGCAGCCATAACCCCCAAGCAAGCAGCCGGCGGCACTGGCAGTCGCTCGCTCACCTTAGCTGCACCCGCCACTCCGCTCATGATGCCTGCCACTGGGTCCTCGCCGGTCACCTCCTCACCACCTGACTCAGTTTCTTGCACAACCTTCAGACAGAAGAGGGAAGGACATTTTTTGGGGAAATCTGACGCGTAACAAACCACATACCAAGCCCATAAAGCAGACACGGATGAGAAGCCTGCATGACAGGTGGCCCAGGTAGGTTGAGGCCGGCACCGACAGCCTCACCTCGCCCGCTTGCTCGCCACCGGGCTGGACAACCGCTAGGGCGCCCTCCGCAGCTTCGGCCACGGAGTCCCGCACGGTCTGTTCCAGATTGGGTGGGCAGGAGGTAGGCACAAACTTTACGCACATTGTTGAGAAGGCTTTGCAACACCATATGGCAGGTGGTGGAACGGAGAAAAGTGCTAACCTCTATTTTGTTTAAAGTTGCTGGGGTCCCTAGGTCATAATTCACCTGCAGGATCCCTGGCTCGCCGCCGCCACGGGCAGGCTCCAGCCCAGGCCCCTCGCGCCTGAGGTCCTCGGTGCTTGCAGCACTGACAGGCTCTGAGGGGTCCATCAGGGCTGCCTCCTCTCCGGCCAAAGGCTGTTCTCCCTCCTCAATGGCGCCCTCAGGGCCACCGCTAACGCCAGGGGACAGCTCCCCGGCAGCTGCCTCAGCCGTCTGCTCCTGAATCATCTGAAGCTCGTTGTCGGGCACGCCAGCTGCAAATTGGTAACGTGCAGATGTTGTTTCGCCGTGTAGGCTACAATCTAGACTCCCGAAGCTATTCCGGGTTCTCGCGCGCAATGGCGGCAAGGCGCGAAGTAGATTGCGAGCTAGCTTATCCGAAACACGCTTTGTCGTGACCTACAACATTTAGTGTGCCTGGAGGAAAGGAAAACACACCCGATCCCGACAGGAAGCAATATGCCTGCTACCCAGCCTAGTCACCAGCTGCTGGGGACAAGGCTTAACCCTAGCCGGACATTGATGGCAAGGCACGGTCGTGCATTCAACTACATTAACGAAAGAGTGAACAAGCTGGACGGATTGAGCGGTGGAGGTAAAGGGAGGCAGTTGGCGGGAAGGTGGCGTGGGTGTGTGGCAGGGATGGTGGGCTGGTGCTGGTTGGGGAGGCAATATGAAAAAGAGCAGGGCGACAGCTTTCACATGTGACTATCCTTTTTGCAGTCCTTCTCCCCCTAATTTCTGGCGCTTAGAGGAGCACAGCTTGTGAGGGGGCTTGCGCCATCGCACAAAATTGTGCACATGCACCCCCGCACAAAAAAAGACGTTCCTGCCTACGCCTCACCTGGCATGTGAGCACCAGCCTGGCCTTAGCTAGCTTGGCTCACCATGGCAACTCTTAAATGTATGGTGACGC